>SNQJ01S0133426.1:29470-45890 GCA_010110895.2 Picea sitchensis
TCCCTACACATTTCTTCACCTTCATCAAGAGTCCAAGTAGGATTTTCTGGAGGCTTATTTGGTGTATAAGTTCCCTTTTTGGGTGGCATGTTGGCCAAGTATCACTTTTGAACCTTGATTTTGAGGTGGTTTTGCTAGACAATTTTTCTTCTGTTGTATCTCCCAATTTTTGGCCCTTCTGGGTATGAAACTTTCTTTTATGTTCTCTGACATTTCTTCTTTGCAATGCCATAGGTCTGATCAAAATTGGATGTTCCAAGTGGAATTTACAGTAACTTCCCCACAACTTGTCGATTTTTTACCTTTCCAGGAGATCTCACTTGTATAGCGTGCCCTGCACAAAATAATTGCTATTAAATTTTGAAACTCATACCATAAATACTATAGACTTTCCACGATCCAATGAAACCATTCCCACTCAATTTGGATACTCTAGGAAGAAGTTATCATTATTTTACCTGGAACACCTTCTTGAGACTAGTCAATAGGAATAGTCAGATACCCTATCTTACACAGGGTGTATATACAGATTTAGGATGACCCAGAAGCTGAAATTTTTACCACAGATACCTTACTAATTTTTGTGAATAGCCTCCAAATTTCAGGGTCTGAAACGTTACCGAAATTTTTTTATAGTGACAATTCCTTAATGACTCAGTTCAGGATGATTCCAGAACCCTATCTTGTATAGGACGTATCTCCGAAAGTATAATGCTTCAAGAGCTTATATTTGAACCCAATGTACTTTGATCCATCTAATAAATATCCTCCAAGACGTTCCTTCTTAAATGTTGTAGAAAACAATTTATAGCTAAAATTCCAAGGTGTCTCAGATGTAGCAGCAAAACCCCAAGACCTTGAGCTCTGATACCATATGTTAAGAACCAAATATCGATTTAGCATAGAAAAACCTCAGAAAAAGTACTTAAAGCCTTTAAAAAGAGATAATTTCAGATAATAAGCCTCTTTGAGGGGGCAACCTCCTTTTACACCACTTAAATGTTCAAGTACAAGATGATTCAAAATGAAAATGTCTCCTTGGTATATATAGGAAACTAGGATGTATAACTACAACTAATGGCCTAAAGATGACATAAATAAAATAACATTACTAATCTAATATTCCCCAATTAAGGGGTAATGATCCAATATTAGGGCTTAACATCATCACAATATTAGACATCCATCACCATCATCCTTATTCCACCACTACCCTGACATGTCACCACTTCCACTATCTTCCTAAACCCCTCCACTTTGTCCCTCTACCCATTAGAAGATCAAATAAAGTTCATTTTAGTACGCTTCCATATCATCATGACATTTCGTAGTGCATCGCAAGTACATCTTCCCCCATCACCATAATTTCACTTATGAGGCTTGTGTCAGCTGATCTCCTTGTTTTCAAAATTCATGATTTAAAGGAAATAATCTAGGATTTAGTCTATTAAGGTTGTTCTAACTGTTTTCTCAAGGTTTCAAAGTTGCTTCTAGCTTGGTGCTGCAAAAACTGTTGAGTGCAGATAGGAACTACACAATTTGCTGAAGACTAGCTGGCGAAGGTGAATTGGAGGTTAGACCTGTTGCATGGGGTTTCATCCAATCTGAAGCCTATAAAATTTTAAGCCATGGTCTCTAGGTACTCCATGAGATTTTTTAAAGCCTTGTTAAAGATCAGTTACAGGTTGTGTTTTTTTTTCTTCTCCTAGGTGTTGCAAATTGATGATCCACATTACCAACCTGCCCCCTTTACCTTTGTTGTCACAAATTCTCAACCAATTTCTTTTCAGCTTCTTTTACTAAAATCGAGCAAACCTTGTTGTCAAATCCACTGTGCTTATCTCTTTCTTGTCCTTTTTTGTTTGTACTATGAAATCTGTTGTGGATTATGATGTGAATCCCATGTTTTGGAGTTTCAAACCTGTACATAAAACTCAACACCATTATCCTCTTATCACACAACCTGTACTAGATTATTATCTTTACAATTTCCATTTTTATTTCAATTCTAAAGTTTGTCTACGTTGGAAATTGAAAAGAAACTTGTTGTTAAAGTTGTGATAACCTTGCAAAGGATGGTGAAGTGTTAACTTAAAACTTTGGAAGCTACTTTCTCCTTGCATATCTATCTTTCCTGAAAGGATTTCTTCCATTTTCCAACCACCAACTTACATTTCATAAGCTCAGAGGTTAAATAGGAAGAAAGATTTTAAAACCCTAGACAGAAGCCAATTCTGAAAAAGATTATCCCTCAAAACCCTAAGGCCTTTGTCCTTTTGTTTTTCTTCTTCCATCTATCATATTGTTATCTTAGTTTTATTCCTATAGAAGCAAATTGTTACACAACAAAAGAAGAAGTATCACAAGGTTGGGAGCATAGTGAGGACTGAACCCTATGACAACATCTATTTGATGTTGAACCTCTAATCAAAGAGGTATTCCAAAGAGCTCGATGTTTCAACTTCTGTCAAAAGATGTAGAGGGTTCATCCTGAGGTGGCCAAGGAATTTGTCTTGAATTTCGATGGAACCAAAAATAAGGTGGGTACTCTTGAACTGGAGGTTTCTGAAGAAACCATTGCAACAACTACTGAGATACCAAACACTGGTGAAATATGGTTTAAATCCATGAATCTTAATGCAGCCTTCTCTAAAGAGTTCCTTAAACCAGAATGTCAGGGAGATATCCTATCAAAGGGAGTTCCTATGGTCCACTTGGTTGAGGGGTTTGACAATATTTTAAGAGTAATCCATATATATTTCACCTTTGAGGGAAGATTCAATATGATTTACCAATACCACATTAGACCTCTGTTTCATTTCACAAGCAAAGACCCCATGGAGCTCCCTTTCTATTTGTTTAGGAGTATTGGGAAAATAATTGACAGGGTCCAATCCAAGTCCAAGGCTCTGAACACAAGTTTTTTTCACTCAGGGTTAATTAAGATCCTTGTGATGGAGGAGTTGAAATAGAAAAACATGAAATGGGATCAGTTCATTTCCTCTGCTTATATGCAATTAAATGTGGCTCCTACTCCTCAATTTAAGGTGAATATCCCTCTTCAAACTGATAGCATTGTTCACATAGAGACCAGTAGAAAGAGGAAGGGAAATTGCATTTCTAAAAATGATGAAGCTCCTAAGGAACAAGAAGAATAAGGGGGACCTCATCACTCTCCACAAAGGGAATTTTTGCCCCAACCATCTCCAAAATTAGCATAAATTCCATCTCCTAAAGCCACAAGAAAAAAAGGAAGAAGGTTACTCTTCCCCTCACTAGCTACTGCAATTAAAATTAAATCTAGGAGGCCCTTCACTGAGTCATCATCCAAGAAGGAAACTATTGAAAAAGAGGTCATAACAAAAGATCCTTTCAAGAGGAAGGAGAAATGAAAAATTGAGACTGTTGAAAAACATATTGGAGTCATAGACATAACCACTCCCCCTGAGAACCCTACCTTCAAAAGACTGATCAAACAACTTAGAGAAGCCATAAAGGAGATTACTGAATTGAAGGGACAAGGATTAGCTGAGTGGAAAAACTTGAGTGGACTTATGGATATGTATCAAGAAACCATTCATGAGGCTAGGTTTACAGCAAGGACATTTCTGCCCCTCCATAGGCAACTTAGGAATTTATACATGCAGAATAGGGATTTACAATATGAGATCAAAAAACTTAAGATGGAGTTGCAACCTTTCAAGGAAGAGTTATCCCAAAGGAATTTGAATGTGTTGGCCCAATATCCAATCAGAAGGAGTACTAGACTCAGGGGGTGAAGTGAAGTGTCTCAAAGAATCTCAATTTTGGAAATGATTAACCTTGCATTTTTTAATATTTTGGAGAAGTATTATTCTTATGTATGAATTTTCATTCATACATCCTATTAGGAGGCTTCTACATGATTATCTACCTTTTGGAAAAAGTTTTTGGGTATTTTTGTCTCAAGCTGAATAAATCAGAAAACTACAAGACATTTTGCAGTGCATGGCGCTGCGAAATAGTCTACATAGTCGGACACTACAATTTTGCTGTGAAATCTGCTACGAAATGGTGTACACAGTTAAAGTTGCAACCTCGCTGTGAAATCTTCTACGAAATGGTATACATAGTTATAGTTGCAACCTCACTGCAAAATGGTCTACAAACTCAGACAATGAAACTTCTCTGTGAAATCCACTGCAAACTGGTTGATACAGTCAACTCTACAAAATTCACTGCCAACTCATGTTTTGATGGGTTTTAAGAGGATCAATGGTCACCAGATGTCTAGTGGAACATGGAACAACTAGTTGGAAGTCAGTTAAAGTTGGAGGTTACCTGGAAACAAAGGAAATGTGCTCAAAGGACACCTCACTATGCAAAATTAGGGTGTTAGGATGGTTGCCAACATTTACCTTTTTCATAGCAGTTTGTTTTTTCCACTATGTATAGGTGTAAGATTTTCTGTTTTACATGGTAGAATCCTATGTTAGAGGATCAAGATCACATTGTATGATACGATTCCTTGTTTAGGCTATAAATGCAACATTATAAGACATTGATGGGTTCAAATGGTTAATGTAAAATACCTTTTGGTGGTTTTAATGAAACAAAGCTTACTCTAGTTTTTGATGTATCAAACTTGATGAAATCTTGTTTAATGGAAGTAAGTTCTCTTTTTGCCATCTCATTTCTCTCACTCTAAAATTGTATTGTCATTGAAGGATCCAAATGATATTTTGTAGTTGTATGACAATTGATGTTTGATTGTGATATTGTTATAGCTTTTCTCAGAGTTTTGTTTGCTTGTATTTAACAAGTTCTTGTATCTGAATCATTTCCCTCCTTTGTCTACTAGCATAGCCTGAAGCTAGTGGTATATTAATTTCATTTTATTACTAATCTTCCTTGTATCCATACTAATCCTCAAAACCCTGACCTAAGTTGAACAAGAACTCTTTTGTTGTTGCACTTTACCCAGAATTTCTTGTGTTTTAACATTGTTGAAATGAGTCTTATCCATTTGACACCACATTTGAAAAATTATCTCATAAACCTATTGATGGGTACTGAGCTTGCACTTTAGTAGTCAAAGTGTAACTTTCAGTGCTAACATTCTTGGTGTCGTTTCTCGGGAACAGATTAAACACATTTCCTTGGGATTGAACGACAAAACAAATATCATTATGAAGGTGCATAGTAATCAATACATTGAAGACTGCAATTTTCACCTGGCAACTCCATTGTTTCAGTTGTGAATCCTAAAGGAAGGCACACAAGGTCTACCCCACATCTACCTCTGGCTACACCTGAGGTTGACCCAGAGAAGATTATCAAGAAGGGGAAATATTCTCAAGAAGGATTTTTAGTTGGTGTTCCAGGTACTACTGGTCATTTTCCTGATTCCACTTTTAAAACACTAGTAATTGTATCTAGTACTCCTCTTTTACCCTCTGTTAAAATTTCTAGAAATTTGAATCTTGAATATTTTCCTTTAGAATAATCTTCTTTTTCTCCGAAATTGAAAGAAGAAAGTTTTGAAGTTCTTGCCTCTCCTGATGTTGTAAGCTGGTTTAGACTAGAGAGCTTAGAATATTTTCTACCTTGGGTTGTCCATCTCCTCCTTCTCTTAAAATTGTTGTGACTAAAGATGAAGAAACTTAATTTTCCTTAGAATCTATGCCATCCTCTTCCAAGACTTAGCCTCTCCTTGTGAAAACTGGAACTTATCCATCCTATATTCCTCCTTCTCCCAAGATACATATAATCAAGACTGTAGTTGTACCAATCAAGACTCAAACTCCTCCTTGTTCTCCTAGAATTTATAATCCAATGACAGGTGCTAACCTTCCTAGAAATAGGATGGATGCCATAGTAGCTACTAGGTATTCCCATCTTTTGTTTCCTCAGCCTATGAATTCTCTCCCTGTTGGATACTATCTTAAGTATATGCCCAAGTTTATAGGGAAAGAGGACATAACTGCAGAGGAACACCTTGCAGCCTTTTATAGCTATGCTGACAATCTTAATATTGAGAATGAAGATGTTTGGATGAGAGTTTTTGTACAAATACTTGATGGTGAGGCTACGAAATGGTTTAGGGGTTTAACTCATGGATCTATTTCTCGAATTGAAGCTCTAGATGATGCCTTTCTTAGGCATTGGGGAGATAAGAAATATTTATTATATTATATTACAGAGTTTGGGTCACTCAAGAGGAAAGAAGGGGAATCTATTTCAGATTTTTCAAATATATTTAATTAAATGTACAACAAAATCCCCACAAAAATTAATCCCACTGAAACTTCTGCCAAGATCACCTATGCCAGTGCTTTTGACCCGGATGTTTTCCTCTAGTTGAGAGAAAGGAGATCTACCTCTCTAGCTCATATGCAAGATGCGGACTTGTAGGTAGAATCTAATATATTGGCAACTGACAAGCTCAGGGGAAAATCTGATAGAGATAGGAGAAAAAGTAAGGCTGAAGCTTCAACCTCTGATTCCTCTGGTGTTAATCCTCAAGTAGATGAACTAAAAAAATAGGTTAAATCACTTTCTGCTGAAATGGAAAAGATGAAGCTTGAGGGAAAACAAAATTACAGAAATACATAGAATGCTAATAATAGAGGAAATTTCAGGAGACAAAACAATGCCCCTCAGGTCCTTCAAAGAGATAAAAAAAATAGGGATGACCAAAAATTCCAAACCCCTCTCCAAAATAACATGGTTGATGATGAAGTAGGAGAGGATGAAGAAACAGATCCAAAAAATCATTGTGTGGGTGATACCTCTCCATCCCCTCATCTAACTCAATCTGTATATGAGGAGTCTCTTATGGATAATCAATTGAATGAATTGAGTAAATGGGAAAAAGATAATGAAAATCCAAATAAATACAACTTAAGGTCAAAAATGGAGGGGAATCCTAGTACATCAAATCAGCCTAATAAAATAGAAAATTTTGCTAAGGTTGTGGTTTCTAGAAGCAAATAAAAAGGGGAACAAAAATCTCAAACAGTGATCAAGACCCGTGTTCCAGAAATTAAGGAGATTCTGAAATCTCCCTCTTCCTTTAGCTTTGAGAATTAAATTCAAAAGATAAAAATCCCAGTACCATTTTTAGAGATGATTAAAAATGAATAGTTCAAAAAGTATATTTCCAAGATGTTGCAACCTGAGCCTTCCTCAAATTCCACTGACTCAGTGAACCTACAAGATGAAAAACCAATAGTCATATTGGGACCTTTGGTAGAATATAGGGATGACTCTTCTCATCCATTCTACATATAATTAAATATTCATGATAATTGTTTTCATAACTTCTTGATGGAATCAGGTGCATCTCATAACCTTATTCCTAAAACTGTCATGGATGAGCTTGGTCTAGAAATTACAAAAACCTATAATGACCTATACTCATTTGACTCCAGAAAAGGGAAGTGCCTTGGAGTGATCAAAGACTTGGTTGTTACCTTGTTTCCATTTCCCATGAAGAGTGTGGTCACGGATATTGGGGTGGCTCATGTCCCCCCTAAGTTTGGGATGTTATTTTCAAGATCTTGGATCAAGAGATTGGGGGGAACCTTACAGATGAAATTGTCATATGCCACTATTCATGTATTTGGAGGAGAGAAAAGAAGGATTTATAGGGAAGCACAACTATCTTACATCATCAGTGATCAATCTAATCTTATAAACCACCCCATCTTTTCATTTGATATTGATTTAGGATCCAGTATTTTACATCTCACTAATGCTCCTCAATCACTTATGTTTTTTTATGGAGCCTCTTCTAAATAAAGTGTTGGTGTTGGAGTGGTGTTTATTTCCCCAACTCAAGAAATCATATCTTTTTCTTAAAACTTGTTGGCCCTTGACCAAGTTTTGAAGATCCTTGGTCACTTTTGACCCCTTTTTGGGACTTCGACAGGCAATCAAAGGCAGAGGGCAAGCCGAAACGGAGATCATAGGATCTAGACCCCCTTTTAGGGATTTTGGGTTTTGGGCTTATGTAACAGGTATAGGGATGTCGGCCCATGGGTTTAACCATGTCTAGGCCCTTTTGTATTGTATAAATAGATGTCTAGGAAATGTAAGAGGAGACAATGTGTGCATCTCTGTGATTTTGTGATAAGTGCAAGTGATAGTTATAAATTCTTTGTGCATGCCGTGTTGGACACTGTCAGAGCTAAGTGAAAGTGGATGTAAGAATATTGTGTATATTGTAAGAGGGATTTTTGTTGTAACCTAGCTCAAGGAAGGAGGATCTGGTGGAGTGCGCACAGATCTCATGTCTTATGTGGAGTAGGATCATGTGTCTCTGTGCATGTAGATGATTGACAGAAGGAAATAAAGAGAAGAAGACTTGGTGGTCATAGCCCCAGGCTGGGGGTGAACCACGTACATCCTGTGTTATGGTTGCTTTGTGCATTATGGTTGTTTTATTTCTCATATGATTTAAGCTTAGTAAAGTACTGTATGTTTAGATGTATCTGATACGATAGCTTAGTGCTTGGTGATGTGAATGAGTACCAGATCTGGTCTATTTTGATAAGCTTAGTGCTTGAATGTGTTGGATCTTTTTGAATACTGCACTACTCTATAATTAGGGTTTATCTACGTTGTAAACAAAGGCTAGATACTAAGGAATGATAACAGCTAAATGCTTTGTTAAGGTATTGTAATCACATATCTATGTCCCATATAGGTTGCAGACATCTGAGTCCTGCAACCACCCCTGCCTCTACCTCGGGTGAGACTTCATCTGCTTTGCAGGTGTTTCCGAAAGGGTCAGTAGTTAGGTTTTTTTTGGTGCGTTGTTGAAGCGTTGAACCCTAGGTCTACCCCTGTGCCAACAAATGGTTCTGTTGTCGGGAACTGAAACTGTGATTGCTAGGAACTGAGGAAAAGAGGAAGCTTTGTGCGTAGATATATTGCCCTAGTATGCAGTACTCTACTTGACTTGCGAACCTCTGTACTAAGAAAGGAGGCAGATCTGAAGAAAAGAGGTAAGATATGAAAGCTTTGTGTTTGATAAAGGTAAGAACAATGAATTTTTTTTATTGAAGAGATAAGATCTGAAAGATTTGTGCTCTGTTAAAGGTAAGATAAGTGGAAATTTTTGTTTCGAAAGTATGGATCTAAGTATGTTTGATAAATTTTGTCCTAGTCTGAAAAATAGGGCACAGTTAGAATAAAGAATATTTTATATGAGTAGATATGATATAAATTGTGAAAGATATGTTGTTCCTATGCATAGAAAGGATTTTTGGACTAACAAATGGATGCAGGATCCTAGGAAGATTGTTTTGTAGGTTAGCCACCACGATCCTAGTGCGCAGTACAAGAAAGGCTAGGGATCATTTAAGAGAAAGAGAGCATTAACTCTTTGTTATAGTTGCAGAAGACCCAGACATCTTGCTAAGGAATGCCCTAGTAGAAAACTTAGTTGTCTTTGCTGTAAATATATGGACCATGAAGTTCTGGATTTCCCTAGAATGATTTCTAAGGTTGAAAGAATGAATATGAGACAAGAAAACCCTGAGGAAGACCAAGAAACTGAGACCATGGCAGAACCCGAGAAAGAATCAGAGACTATATTACTACAAATGAAAGAAACCCTAAATGATCACAAAGATATCAACTTATCAGAGATCTTCAAAGAAAAAGAGTGCATAGAAATAAGAATAGGAGACATCGACATAAACTGTGTTCTGGATGAGGAAACACAAGTGAATATCATGACAGAAAGAACTTGGGAAATTTTGGGAAAGCCTGCTATGATTCCTTCATTGGGAGGAATAGGATTATTTAGAGGAAAGTTGATAAACCTATGTTGAAGACTTACCTAGACATCTATGATTTCTCATGGATCTTCAACAGGGGAAGAATTTGAGGTTGTTAAATTTATTGAGAACAATGCCCCATTTTCTATGTTACTAGGAAAAACTAGGATTAAGAAGGATCAGACCCAAAGAAAAGAAGAGGAAGCTCTAGAACAGAAAAAGAAAGACCTAGGAGACTTCATGGCTAAGAGAATAGCACACTTACTGAAAGAACAAGAAAACCAATCGAAGCTACTAAGGACCAGAAATCTGGACGTCGAAGTTGAAAGAACACAAGAAGACTTGAAACACATGTCTGTATAGGAGAGTAGAGCACCTACCCCAGACAGAGAAGAAGTATTTCCCTTGAACCTTAGGAAATACCACCAACATCGCAAAGTTATTATGCCAAGAGGAGCTAAGAATCATAATGGAAAGAGGAATACTGAGACGTAGATCATAGGGAAGAAGGATAGAAATCTCAGCAAGAAGAAAGAAAAGTTAGAGAAGTTACAGGAAGCTCCAGAAAAGACTTCACAGAAGGAAGGTCTCTAGAATTCGAACTTCGCCAGAATATCAGAGAAACTCAGATTGGCACTTTGCCATGGTGGAGAAATATAACTGTTAGAGGCATTATGACCATTAGATTGTGATTCCTGAATGGTTAAAACAATAGTTATGATCAAAAGCTCTCCATAGCACCATTGGGACCATGCCGTAATGGACAGAACTGCATTGATGACGTATTCTTGTCCGTTGGAGGGATCTGTTACATCATTTTCTACTTATTTCATCGACTGTTGCGCCAAGAACACTTTCGTGAATTGTATCTAAGAGAACTCATTATTGTCGCATTGTGTTTATTGAGACTTCACCACCTATTCCATTGCATTGAGTGTTTGTTAATCAACCTACATTTTCCGATCTCGAGCGTGCATGTCGGACAAACTCAGCACTGTAGAAAAGTCTATCGATGAATTTCTAATCGAACTTATGGCTGAGAAGGTGATGTCCATCGGAATTCAAGATTCATCAACGAGAGGAGTGCAAGCCTCCCCGTCAACTGCTCATGGATCCGGACCATCCCGAGCTGTGGCCAAGAAAAGAACCAAGCATTGAGATGACTTTGCAAATGCAAATTTAATACCATCCATCTTGCCTGACTAAATCTCACCTCTAGCTGGCATGGTGAATCATGATAGTGTCCCCAGAGACTTTGACTAAACCCTAATTACTGCATACCTCCCGAAGGGGATACACACAAGCAAGCCTCAACAGGATAAGATTATGACGTTAAAGATCAGCGACTTCAACTTGGGAGACCACAAGAACTTTATCATGCTCGCACCTCATAGTTATTTGACTAGAATGAAGGGGAAGAAGTCGAGGATAATCCCCCAACCATGGACTATGGACCTCGCACAGTCCACCATCCTGAACGTAATGAAGATACCCCATTTTGGAAGGCACCAGGAGGTTAACACGTGCGTTAAGATCCTATTTTCAAGCTTCCATGGCGGTTATTTATGGATAGACAGATGCATCATCATTGATCTGGCATTGATTCATCGGATCACTAGATTGAGCATGAAGGGACCAGACCCACAAGACTTTTACACAGGAAAGGTTGCAGACTGCGCCCTGGCGCAGAAGATTAAAGATACTTATGGTGATGTGGAGAAGGGGAAGCGAGGCTACAAGGTAGCCTCTATCTAGAATGGCACAGTGTGCCTCACTTTCCAATTGATTTCTAGTAATCTAGTAAGAAAGAACAGACCCATGCAGGTCACGGGATTTGTTGTTGACCTCGCAAGAAAATGCATGGAGGGGCTACAAATGAAATGGGCAAGCTACTTAGTGAATCAGTTAGAAAAAGATTGTCGCAAAGCTCAAGATCAGGGCTATGAGTTCCACTTTAGTTGGTTGTTGATCCTCATCGCATTCATAGCTTGGGATATGCCGGAAGGTGTGACCTTCCCTGAAATAGAGTCGTTTGAACCCTTAACCATGAATTTCACCACACTCTAATATTCGAGCGATATGGGAAAACAATAATAGTCAAACGTGATGTTCCACACCTACTACCTATAGTTAAAGAGGGATATTGAGGTTGTCCCTCGTATGATGTCGAACACCCTGCACATGTTCATGCCATTTGTGAATTTCCATGAAGACATACATTTTATCTATGTCACTACACGTGGAGACGAACAAAAAGAAGTAGTACATAGTTACTACAAACTCACAGAGGAGGACCTAGAAGAAATAACTAAGGAATGGCCTGCAGAGATCCTTATCTTGGTTGACCCTGCAGAACTATCTGACCTCAAACTAATTGGAAGCCCGGTGGTCACTCGTGAAGGGTATGATACACCTAGAACTAGTAGAAGGAAGAAGACAGAAGAGGTACAGAAGTTGAACAGTGCGTCATAAGAGACTTCTTCAGAATCACCTAGCAGAGGAGGTGATCAGGAAGTAGACAAAGAAGAGAACAATGGAGAAGAAGACAAGAAGAAGCAAGGTGAAGTAACACCTCCATAGAATCCCCCTGATGACGCAGAGTCGTCTAATAAAAGAAAGGTCTCTTCCACGAAACCCACATCACAAAAGAAGTCAAAATCTAGTAAGACCAAGTTGCATATTGTTCTCACGCTCAATGACTTTGAATTCATCATCATAGCTATATCAGATGCCTTGGAATATATTTTGTAGAGAAATGAAGCCAAGTAAGAGACCATGTACAAAAGGATTGAAGCAGAGTTGAGAGGGGTACAACAAGCCCTTCACTCTAGCCATGCAGTGTCCACTGCACCCCCACTATCAAAAGAACCATATTTGGGAGATGAGCCTGCCCAACTCCACAGAATAGCTGATGCAACCGAAGCTCACCTTCATCGTGCACAGGAAGAAAAAGAACAGGCCATAGTGGCCCTTAAGAAAGAACAAGAGGAAGTGATAGAGAAACACTGAGTTGCGCAACATGAAAAGGATGACCTACAAACAAAGTTTGAAGAGGAGAGAGTGCAGATCCAACAAGAGAAGGAACAATTGCTCGCAGAGCAGGTTGCAGTAAAAGAAGCAGTTAACAGAGAACTTCACTCTGTGATGGGCTTAGAGAAAAAGGAGGAAGACCCAGTGGAGCACCAAGTAGTGAAGATTGTTGAAGCCATCCAACAGCTTCAACAAAGAATAGCAGATCTATAGCTACAAACAGTACCAAGTACTTCGCAGGACATGCGAGACCAAAGAGAAGCCATTGCTTTGAACTTAGTTGAGAGGATCAGAGCATTAGCTATGGAATGTAAACAACTTAGCAGTAGAAGTGCGCAAACTTATGAGCGACTTACTGAGGACCCTGAACTAAAAACATTGAAGTCACAACTCCAAGAGGCAAAGCAACAAGCAACGAAAGTACAGGCACAGTTGAAACTCCTGTCAGCAGTTGAGAGGATGAAAAGGTCCCAGGAATAATGCACTTTTTAGCATCATGTCCATACGATACAGAGAAAATTCATGGAAGTGAATCAGAGGCTCCAACCAGTCTAGGACGAAGCTTGCCAACTGTTTGAGGAAATTGAAGGCCGAGGAGCAGAGCTGGAACAAGTAGTCACTACAATTTAACAATGCTTGGAAGAACCTGTGAACCAGGTAGTTATTCATGAATTCATCCAGCAGGAGACCCTGGTGAAGTAGCAGGTCAAAGCATATTGATCTAGGCTCAAGGATTTTGAGGTGGAGCTACCCAGATCAGAGTGACTCGGGATGAGTCACAGGTGAGTGTTGGGGGGAGGTTGTCCCTTGACCAAGTTTTGAATATCCTTGGTCACTTTTGACCCCTTTTTCGGACTTCAACAGTCTTTTGAAGCTAGAGCGCAAGTTGAACCAGAGATCGTGGGATGTTGTACCCCTTTTAGGTATTTTTGGGTTTTGGGCTTATGTAACGAGTATGGGGATGTCGGCCCATGGGTTTACCCATGTCTAGGCCCTTTTGTAGTGTATAAAGATATGTCTAGGAAATGTAAGGGGAGACAATGTGTGCATATGTGTGATGTTGTTCTAAGTGCAAATGATAGTTATAAATGCTTTGTGCATTATGTGTTGGGCATTGGCAGAGCTAAGTGAAAGTGGATGTAAGAAGCTTGTGTAGATTGTAAGAGGGATTTGTGTTGTAACCTAGCTCGAGGAAGGAGGATCTGGTGGAGTGCGTGCAGATCTCATGTCCTATGCAGAGTAGGATCCTGTGGCTCTGTGCATGTAGATGATTGACAGAAGGAAATAAATAGAAGAAGAGTTGGTGGACGTAGGCCCAGGATGGGGGTGAACTATGTATATCCTATGTCATGGTTTCTTTGTGCATTATGGTTGTTTTTATTTCTCATATGATTTATGCTTAGTATAGTAATGTATGTTTAGATGTATCTGATATGATAACTTAGTGCTTGGTGATGTGAATGAGTACCAGATCTGGTCTATTTTGATGTTCTTAGTGCTTGAATGTGTTGGATCTTGTCGAATATTGCGCTACTCTGTAATTAGGGTTTATCTATGCTGTAAACAAAGGCTAGATACTAAGGAATGATAACTTCTAAATGTTATGTTAAAGTATTTTAATCACATATATGTGTCCTAGATAGGTTACAGACATCTGAGTCCTACAACCACCCCTACCTCTACCTCGGGTGAGACTTCATCCCCTTCGCAGGTGTTTCCAAAAGGGCCAACAATTAAGGTTGTTTTGGTACATTTTTGAAGCGTTGAACCCTGGGTCTGCCCCTATGCTAACAAAACTAGAATTTGAAACTACAAATAATGTAGAAGAGTATGAGGCTCTTGTTTTGGGTTTGAGGGTTGCTAAAGATATTAAGATTGAAGAGTTAGCAGTGTTTGGAGATGTTGAACTAATTATACATCAAGTTAAAAATATGTATCAAGCAAAACACCCCAGGTTAATGACTTACAAAAATGAAGTTTGGGATCTTATTGATAATTTCTTCTTGTCTTTTAACATCTCTTTTGTTCCAAGAGAAGAAAATTCTATGGTAGATTCTTTGGTTGTTTTTGCAAGTAACTTCAAGATCCATTTTCCCCACAAGCTCAAATATGATGTGGAAGTGAAGTATAGACCCTATATACCTGACAATGTCAAACATTGGAAGGTCTTTGAGGATGATCTTGAGATTAAGATATTTCTGGAAACTGTGGAAGAGTTTTCTTCTCTTCATATTGATCAAGATCATGATGATACCAAAAGCCCTCATGCTGATATTTTCCTCAATACAATTATAGACCTCAATATTTTTCAACTTCCCAGTAACCATATTCCAAAAGGATTAGTTCCTTTGGAGATATTTTTTGATAGAAATGATGTTGTTGTGAAGGTTAAAGGTTCAAGTGAAGAAGTTGATGTGACAGAATGCAACTTATTTACAGAGGAAAATCCAAAATATGTAAAATTTTCTAGAAGTTTATCAAAAGAGAAAATGGATGTGTATGTTAAGTTATTAAAGGATTTTGTTGATGTATTTTCTTGGAAATATGAATATATACAAACTTATGACACAAGCATCATTGAACATAAGATCCCTTTGAAAGAGGAGACCAAGTCATTTCGGCAGAAACTTGGACAGATAAATCCCATGTTGTTTCCTATTATGGAAAAGGAAGTTAAGAATCTTCTTGATGCCAATATCATCATACCTTTAAGGTACTCTGATTGGGTGGCTAACTTGGTCCCTGTGAAGAAAAATAATGGTGAAAGTAGACTTTTTGTTGATTTCTGAAATTTGAACAGAAGTTCCAAAAACGTTACCCATTGCCAAATATGGAGCATATTTTGCAGAGGGAAACTGGTTCAGCAAGGATATTTATGATTGATGGAATCTCATGCTACAATCAGATCTTTGTCCTACCTGAAGAAAAAGAGAAGACAAATTTCACTACTCCTTTGGGCACATTCATGTCTGCTAAAATTACCTTTGGTCTAATGAATGTAGGAGAAACCTTTCAGCAACAAATGGATATTTCCTTTATTGGGGAGAAGGAAAATTTTGTGGTCATCTATCTAGATGACACTACAGTGTTCTCAAGATCTAGTAAGGAACATTATCATCATTTAAAGAATATTTTCCTGAATTGTAGAAGGTTTGGTCTCTCTCTCTATCCTAACAAGTCTTTGTTTTCTATGAAAGAAGGAAATTTGTTGGGACACATTGTATCAGCAGAAGGGTTAAGTATTGATCCAAGTAGAGTAGAGGCCATCCAAACTCTATCTCTTCCTAGATCCAAGAAGAAGATCCAATATTTCTTGGGTAAAATAATTTTTTTGAGAAGATTCATCTCTAACTTTGTTGAATTGGTTAAGTACATCACATCTATGCTTAGAAATGGGAATGAGGTGAATTGTATTGTTGAAGCTCGGAATTATTTTGACCAAATAAAACAAGCATTGATTGAAGCACATGTTCTCATCAACCCTGATTATTCAAAGGAATTTCCAATATTCTCTTTTGCCTCACATGACACATTGGTTGTTGTCCTTCTTTAGACAAACACAGATGGGATGGAGCAGCCTATTTCCTTTTTTAGTAGGGCATTGAGGGATGCATATATGAGGT
>SNQJ01S0133427.1:0-13729 GCA_010110895.2 Picea sitchensis
TGGTCATGCCCTTTGGCTTAACAAATGCACCAACAACTTTCATGAGATTGATGGATGATGTATTGAGACCCTTCCCCAACTCTTTTGTGGTGGTATATTTGGATGACATCCTCATCTTCAATAAAAATTGGGAGGAGCACATGCAACATATTCAACAGGTTTTGGACGCTCTACAGTGGCACAAGCTATATTCCAACTTGGAAAAATGCTCCTTTCGCATGAACATGGTCCAATACTTGGGCTAAATTGTTGATGAGCATGGGGTACATGTGGATCCAGCTAAGATCCAATTCATTCGTGACTTTCCAGCCCCGAACACACTAACTTAGCTTTGGAGCTTCTTGGGACTTGACCACTTCTACCGAAGGTTCATGTTGGGATTCTCCCATATTGCATGGGCCCTCATCCAAGGGGCAATGGAAAGGAAAATTTTGTATGGGGGAAGGCACAACAACAATCATTTGATGATCTAAAGCATCACTTGTGCTCAGCTCCGGTACTCTCCTTACCTGATCTGCAACAATCGTTTGATATTTAGACTGATGCCTCTAACTATGTTGTAGGCATTTTTCTCACTCAGCACGGTCATCTAGTAGCATACCATAGTGAGACACTCTCAGATACTATCTGGAAATACCCCACCTATGAAAAAGAAATGTATGCCATTGTGCAAGCCTATCGTCAATGAAAAAATTATGTTCTCGAAAAGGAGACAATCATTCACATTGATCACAAGCCTCTGCAGTTCATACAAACACAGGGGAAGTTGGAGAATGACTGCCATCAAAAGTGGTCCACATACCTACAGTAGTTCCATCTCAACATCAAGTATAAAACAAGGAGCACAAATCATGTCATTCACTGCCTCAGTTTCTCTCTCATTGTTTCCCTCACCATAGTGCTCCATTCTTGTGGGCATGAGGCATATGAGTACCCCCAACTTTATCAAGTTGACCTTGACTTTGCCACCACCTATCATCTCTTGGGTACAGGATTGAATGTCACCTATTTTCACATCCAGGATGGATTGTTATTCCATCTGGGCCACCTCTGTGTTCCCACAAGCGAGCGTGCAAAGATGATTTGGGAGGCTCACTACACTCAGATGGTAGGACATTTTGGCATGGAGAAAACTGTGGTCGTTCTACAGAAACATTTTTATTGGAAAAAACTTCGACAAGACGTCAACAAGTATATCATATCTTGCATTGCTTGTGCCATTTCCAACCCATCCATCAAGAAGTAAGGCTTATACACCCCTCTTCCTACTCCCGAGAGGCCTTGGGAATCCATCTCGATGGATTACATGTCTGGCCTTCCGTCCACCAAGCACGAAAATGATTGTGTATTTGTGGTTGTTGATCGGTTTTCGAAGATGGCCATTATCACATCCTACAAGAAGAGAATCACAGCAACAGATACTGCTAAGCTCTTCTTCGAACGGGTGTGGGTCCATTTTGGGATACCATAGAGCATCACCTTAGATCGGGACAACAGGTTCCTCAGCACATTTTGGTTGAATCTCTGGTCATTTTTGGACACCAAGCTCACTAAATCCACTTCTTTCCACCCTTGAACCGATGGCTAGGCAGAGGTCGTCAATCAGATGACTGTGCACATCATTTTCATGTACAAATCTAAGCATCTGCGTACATGGGATGAGAATCTTCCCTATGTTCAACACAACTACAACAGGGCTCTCCATAGCTCCACTGGCCATAGCCCATTTTAGGTGAGGCTAGGATTCCAACCCTTGGGTCCCATTGATGTTGCACTACCTCTTGCAACCACACATGCAGAATCTTCCCATGTTCAGTTTGAGGCCAACAAATCCACCAGATTCATTGAGCGGATTCATCACATTCACCAATAGGTCCATGATATTTTGCAGAAAGCCAATGTTAAGTACAAGTAGCACCATGATCAGCACCAGGTACCGCACTAGCTTCAGGTGGGAAACAAGGTCTGGTTACATTTGAAGAAATGTCTCCTTACGGGGCCCCATTGGAAGCTCTGCCCACTTTGCTATGGGCCTTACACTATCACCAAGGTTGTGAGTAGCAATGTTTTTGAGCTCAACACTCCACCCTTCCTTGGCTTGCACCCAGTGTTCAATGTGGACCTCCTTCGACCATATTTTTCACCATTATTGGACACCTCGGAGATCACAGAACAGTTGAAACAAACATAGCCCTGACTGCATGAAACATGCATCCACTGATCAAATAGTGGACACATAGGTCAAGGGCACTCACCAACAGAGGATCTAGCTTTATTGGGTTGTCAAGGTAGGGAAACTCCTACACCAAGGCAAGTGGCTCATCCAGGTCCAAATTCAGCAGAAGTTTCCTCACCTAATGGGGGCACTCAATGTAATGGAGACCATTGATTCCTAAGGGGGGAGGAATTATCTAGGTGGATATTGGTGGCCACCCACCTCTTCCAACTGGCTCCTCTTGACAGTTTTTAGTTCAGCATGTTCTTATGTACTTCTTTGTAATTGTGGGTTCTACACTTCTGGGGTTGTTTGAATCCCTACATAGCTTCCAGGTGGATATTGGTGGTCGCCCACCTAATCCAACTAGATTATTTTGAAAGTTTTCATGTCAATACATCTTTTTGTACTTCCAGGTCTATTTTGAGGCCCTAAACAGTTTTTTTTGGGCGTGTCATAGTCAAATTGTAGATGGAGTCAAATTTTGATGGCATGATGTGTAGTTCTCAAAAATACCTTTCCAACAGCCTATCACACAACTAAAACGGAGGTTGTATGAAAAAGTTACAACCCTGGGAAGTTGAGGTACCAACTTACCCATCGGGGCCCACATAACTTTTTGCATTTCATCTCCTAGGGTTAGGTTTTTGGATGTCTAGGGTTTTGGGATTCTTGAGTAATGTTAAAAATGCCTCTGGAGCCTCATTGTAATCATTATGCTCAGATGGATGCCACATCTCTTCTCAGAGATAGCTACCACCATTCGAGCAAGTTGTTTCAGTTCTGCAGTTCTATAGTTTCATCATATTTTATTTATTCAATAGAAGTTATTGTTCACTGGATATATGTTGTTGTTCTCTATATCTCTGTGTTATGGTACTCAATTTTTGATTCATTTCGTTCCACTCATAAATCTGGATCACAAAAGGAAAAAAAAATATTAAAAGATGCTCTTTGATTTGGAAGGTTAATATATCAAGCATATTGTGCTAATTTTTGATGCATAAACATCTTAAATTTATTAAAAGAGAATTTATATATTTTTTATTTTCTTTTAAATTTAGTTTATTTTAATGTTATGTTTATAATTTATATGTATTTTAACATCTAATATTAATAAAATTAAATGTAACAAATTTAGATATTTATTAGGTAAAAATTTTAAAATTTTTATTTTTCAAAATAATTAATTAAAAAATATAAAATTGTTTGTAAATTAATAAGAATAGATATGTGGATAACTATATAAATAAATAATACCCTTCCTTTAAGTTAAGGTAAGGAAAGACTTAGAAAGGTTAGGCATCTCCCCTTATCTCCCTAAATGTCAAGAATACAAGAGTCTCACTAAAAGAAGGAGTATCCCTAAAGGGATGATTAACCATTCCCCCTAGATAAATACTCTAAAATTGGAACAACCACATAGAACCACTAGTGGTAGGTTTTTCACACAACCTCCATCTCCCACCCTATCTCCCCTCTTGAACTACTCTATAACTATTTCATCCTCATATGTAATACCCCAGTTTTGATTCCGAGATTCGTATTGTTTATGTATATAATGAATGACTAAAAGATGAACTATTTAATATGTAAAATTATACATTGAATGATAATAAAAAAAAATATATCATGGGCTTTATAGAAGTAGAAGGACAATATAATGGGGGGGCATGACTCCACAAAAGGGGAAGAAATGGGGCTAAATGAAGATAACATTATTTTATTGATAAGTCCAAGTCTTTAACTCTGCTTAATTAGGATTTTGTAATGTTTATGTTTAGTTCTAATAGAGGGGATGCATATACTTCCCATGAAGACATGTGGTTTCTCATCTGCATGCAAATATACTCCATGATTTTGGGCATGCAAATCATTATTCACATTCATTCCTCCTTGGGTTTATCTCTTTGATATTAAGCTACCATATTACTATTATAATAAAATTCTAGAAAATTGTTGCCTCGAAACTATGTTAGGATCCGATCCTAACCCCTTTCCATTGGTCATTAGTTAATAGGATATGTTTTATATTTAATAAAGGTCAGTGTTAATTAATAAGGCCTAATAAATAAAGAAGAATAAGTCAATGTAAGAAGACCTAATAGAAGCTTTCTCTTCTAGAAAGATATTCCTCTAGAAGTTTCTTTATAAGGTAGAACTAGTATAAATAAGATGATCCAGGGGGATATTGGTGGCCACCCACTTGTTTCAACTGGCTCCTTTTGTCAATTTTTAGTTCAACACGTTCTTCTGTAATTATTTGTAATTGTGGATTCTACACTTTTGGGGTTGTTTGGAGCCCTACACATCTTCCAGGTGGATATTTGTGGCCTCCCATCTAATCCAACTGCATTATTTTGTATGTTTTCATGTCAGCACATCTTGTTGTACTTCCAGGGCCGTTTTGGGGACCTAAACAGTTTTATTTTGACTCCCCACAGTAAAACTCTAGAAGAAGTCAAATTTTGACAATGTAATGCATAGTTATTGAAAAGAACTTTCCAACGGGCTATCACACACCTAAAACTGAGATTGTATGCAAAAGTTACGACCTCGGGACATTAATGTACTAACTTACCCAAATGGGGCCCACATGAATTTTGGTGTTTCATCTCCTAGGGTTAGGTTTTTGGATGTCTAGGGTTTTTTCATTCCTGTTTAACATAAAAAAGGCCTTCAGAGCCTCATTGTAATCATCTTCTGGCGAATGAGCGTATCCATCACATCTCTTCTCAGAGATAAAGATGCCACCATTCTAGCGAGTCTTGCACTCTGTATTTTACAGTCTCTTTACAATTCTTTCATTAATAGAAATCAAGTATTGTTGTATTTCTCTATTTCTGGAAATTTTCATGAGTGTTTCATTGTAATATCTTTGCTTTCATTTTGTTCTGAACATAATCTAGATCAGTGGTATCAAAGAAGGTTGCTCTTGATCGTTTTCAGCGCATGTCCCCGACGAGGTCCTAGTATAGCCAGTGGGGTCTCGAGCTTGTCTCTCTTGAGGAAAATCACTCTCGCATGCCCATGAAACCCTCGATGGCGACATAAAACAAAAATGGTGGAGCAGAAGATTCTATTAACATGTTGCTTGAGCAAGATCTCACATGATAGAGGCCCGAAATGATGGAAAATTTTTCACACATCCTTCAACGCCTACCAATAGAAACATACACATCTTCATCAAGCGGAAATTTTGGAGGAACATCTCCCTTCAAGGTACAAGTTAATTTTGATATTCCCATATTTGAAGGTCAGATAGATGTGGATTCCCTAGAAAAATGGTTAAATTTATTAAAAGGTTATTTCTCTATTCAAAAATTTTCCAACAGGGAAAAAATCACCTTCTCACTCCTCAAGGCTCTCCCCCATGTCAAACATTGGTGGGAAACTTACTGGGAGAAAAGTTCCATAAAGGAATATGGAATATATGGGGCCGAGCCCACTTGGGATTTTTTTGTGGATGCGGTCAAAGAACAATACTATCCTGTTGATAACTATGAAGACCAGTACATGAGATGGACCCCATTGGGGCAAGAGAAGATCCAAACAGTGTCAAAGTTCACAAATACTTTCCATACCTTGCGCACCAAGCTAGGTATCAAAGACTCCGAGTGACACCTAGTTCTGAAATATCATGGGGCTCTACATAGGTACATCCAAACTGAAATGGATTTCCTAAACATCTCATCATTAGGAGTTGCCTATCGATATGCTTTCAAAATTGAGCAGAAATTTAGGCACCAAAACAAATGGGAATTTGGGTTTGAAAATATGCTACAACCAAAGCATGGTAAGGACATCCCTAAACAACAACCTCTAGACAACTATTATAAGACACAGGACAAGAAGGGTAAAGGAAAGTCGAAGAATGACATTGGGAAGTGGTGTGAATTCCACAAAATCCCCTAGCACAACACCGATGGATGTCGCTCGAAACAGTCATTGGTGGTTGAGGTCAAAGACACGAAGCTGAACCCTGATTCAAAATCTGATCCAAAAAATATTGAAAATAGATAGATCATTGATGCAGACCCCACTGCCACTATCGCGACCACAACAATTCAAATAGAAGAATCAATAGATCTTGAAGAGGGGGAGCACCTCTTCCATTCATAGATGTGGGTGAAAGGGACCCTGTTGCATTTCATTGTTGATAACGGTAGCCAGAAGAACCTCATCTCAGCTAAGGCCGTCAAATAGTTTGGGATGTCGACAACACCACACCCGCAACCATACAACATCAGGTGGCTTCACCAATGAAGAGATATATGTGTCAGCCAATAGTGTCACTTGTCCTATGGCATCCATCCCTTCAAGGATGAGGTAATGTATTATGTTACCTCTTTTGATGTTTGTGATGTGGTTTTGGGCCAACCATATATGTGGATATGTCATGATGTCTATGAGTCTAGACCCTGTAGTGTCATTATTACTTTGGGAGGTTATCTCTATAGGATACCAGAGGTATTTCTGACTACTGCTCCACCAAAACAGTTCCGTAAAGTAATCTCTCATACTGCAAAATTCATCCTCTTGACAGTCTGTTCAAAGGATGCACAGAAGACCGCTACAACCATTATAGCCTCAACACCTTCTCTCCAACAAAACATATTGTTTCTTTACCTACAATGGTGCCTACACAATGCCCTATCAAAACTAGAGACAACAGATTGGTGGAGCATATTCAACCCCGCCAACAACAGGCTTGTGACAGTCTTCCAGAGACCAAGCAACATAACTTATCCAACAAAGCACGCATCTCACCAAGATTCACATTCAGAAAATGCTTTCCTCTCTTCCCTAGACACTCAACACAATGGATACCATTTCTTCCTAAGGGGGGAGGATTGATCCAGGTGGATATTGTTGGCCACCCACTTGTTCCAACTGGCTCCTTTTGTCAATTTTTAGTTCATCACGTTCTTCTATAATTCTTTGTAATTATGGGTTCTACACTTCCGGGGCTTTCTNACAACCCTACACATCTTCCAGGTGGATATTGGTGGCCTCCCATCTAATCCAACTGGCTCATTTTATATGTTTTCATGTCAACACATCTTGTTGTACTTCTAGGGATGTTTTGGGGCCCTAAACAGTGTTATTTTGGCTCACCACAGTCAAACTATAGACAAAGTTTGAGTTTGATGGTGTAATGCATAGTTCTCAAAAATACCTTTCCAACAGGCTATCATGTGCCTAAAACTGAGATCTTCCATTTACCAAACATCCTCGACCATCCTCCAGGCACCATCCCTAAAGGATCCATTTACCAAACATCCTTGACCAGGGGCTACCCCTGCTCCGACCCAAACTTTGAAGGTCCAAAATGTCTCTCCCACCGAAATGATGGAACATCGTAAGCAAGGCCTTTACTACTATTGTGATGAAAAGTATGCACTTGGACATAAATGTCGAGAACAAAAGTTCTTCCAGATTGATGCCTTAGCTTCCTCTTTCTATGAAGATATCCCATCAGATGAGGTTTCAGACCAAGAGGTTGCTCGACCAAGTGTTCCTATCGAAGATCCAGTTGTCACACCGATGGAATCCGTGGAACCGATCATATCGCTTCATGCACTCTTGGGTATTTTGTCCCCATAGACATTGAAGATCAAAGGATACATTAAACATAGGTCATTTGTGGCATTAATTGATAGTGGTAGAACCCATAATTTTATTCATCACAGGCTAGCTGATGAGCTCCATTGCTTTGCCTGCCCTGTTTCTAATTTTCAAATCCTCATCGCTAATGGTGGTACTATGAAGTGTGAGGGTCATTGTGAGAATGTCAAACTCCAAATGGGTGATTACCATATGAAAACCCACATGTTCTCTATTTCCACGGGTGGTTGTGATATTGTATTGGACATGGAATGGCTTTTCACTCTAGAGCCGATCACAATGGATTATCAAGAATTATATATGACCTTCACCCAAGATGCTCACCCTTATACTCTCTGGGGTCTCCAAGCAAGCTCTCCTGAAATCATTAGCTCTCACATGATGGAAAAACTCTTGAAGAAAGGCCACCATGGTGTGATTGCTCAATTTAATTCCATCCAGGTCACTAAACAGGTCTCTCAGGTAGTTCCTCCTAGCCTGCAACTCATCTTGGACAAATACCCTAATATCTTTGAGCTTCCTACATCCATACCTCCTTCCAAGGGTGAGCATGATCATAGCATCCCTCTCATGTCGAGCATTCAACCCCCCAATGTACGTCCCTACGGATACCCATTTGCTCAGAAAAATGAAATAGAAAAGATGGTACAGGAGCTACTTGAGGCGGGGGTAATTCTCCCTAGTACTAGCCCATATTCTTCACCAGTGGTGATTGTTTTAAAGAAAGAAGGTACTTGACGCATGTGCCTTGATTTTCATGCCTTGAATAAACTAACCATCAAAGATAAATTTCCCATTCATGCCATTGATGATTTGTTGGATGAACTACAAGGTGCCTTTGTATTCACCAAATTAGACCTTTGATCCGATTATCACCAAATCCGGATGAAGGAGGATGATATTCCAAAGACTACTTTTCGAACTCATGAGGGACATTATGAATTCTTGGTCATTCCTTTTGGCCATTGCAATGCTCCATATACCTTCCAAAGTCTCATGAATAAACTATTGAAACCTTATCTTCATAAGTTTTTATTGGTTTTCTTTGATGACATCCTCATTTATAGCCGCACCTGGGATAACCATCTTCTTCATGTGGACAAAGTCCTTCACTTGTTGCAGGGAAACCAATTGTTTTTCAAAAAGACCAAATGTTCATTTGGCATCAACGAAGTGAAATACTTGGGGAACATTGTCTGCGAAGATGGGGTAAAAGTGGACCCCAAAAATATACAAGCTATGCAAGAATGGTCGCGACCAATGACCTTAAAGAGCCTAAGGGGTTTTCTGGGTCTCTCAGACTATTACAGGAAATTTGTCAACCATTATGGAAAATTTTCTAATCCCTTGACTGACCTCCTTAATAAGAATTCCTTTCATTAGATACCTATTGTTGAGAAAACATTCACAGAATTAAAGAGGTCCATGTGCACGACCCCTGTCCTAGCAGCTCCTGACTTCAACAAAGACTTTGTGATTGAATTTGATGCTTCAGGCACGAGTATAGGTGAAGTGCTCACCCAAGATGGTCGAACCTTGGCATTTACTATCCAAGCGTTGAGTGGTCGCAACCTGAGTCGATCTATGTATGAAAACGAAATGATGGTCATTCTCCATGCAGTGCACACCTAGTGACCATATATCTTGGAACATCATTTTTAGATTAAAATAGATCCCCGTAGCCTAAAATATTTTTTGGAGCAACAACTATCCTCCCCATAACAAAATAAGTGGTTGAAAATAATGTTGGGTTATGATTATGAAATCATCTACAAAAAGGGAAAATATAACATAGTATCAGATCCATTGTCAAGACAACATGAGGAGGAGGACTCCTTCTTTGTGTTATCTTTACCAGTCCCCGATTGGATTGAAGAAGTGCGCCAAGAGTGGCTAACACTCCAGGCTACCTCCAAATTAATTCAGCATCTTCGGAAGGACCCTAATCCTCCCACTCGGTACACTTGGCAGGATAATATTCTCTGATATAAGGATCACTTGGTTCTCTCACCCTCCTCAGCACTCAAGTCCCGAATCTTAAATGAGTTTCACTCCTCATCTATAGCGGGTCATTCGAGCTTCCAAAATACATATGCGTGTGCTCATCGTTCTTTTTTTGGGTAGGCATGAAGAAGGATATACTTGAATTTGTCACAGAATGTGAGGTGTGCCAACGTAATAAAGGTGAAACAGTAAAGTCTCTAGGCATCCTATAGCCATTACCCATTCCATCTTCTCTGTGGACTGAAATCTCCATGGATTTTATAGTGGGCCTTCCTAAAGCTAAGAACAAGTCTGTCATCATGGTGGTGGTTGATCGCCTCTCCAAGTATGCTCATTTTTGTCCCTTACCTCACCCTTTCACACGGACACTCGTAGTAAAAGTATTCCCTGGTCATATTCTCAAGCTACATGGCATGCCAACCTATATTGTCTCTAATTGTGACCCAACTTTCACTAGCACATTTTGGCAAGAGCTGTTTAAATTGCAGGGCACCCAATTGAACATGAGCACAACTTATCACCCCCATTATGACGACCAAACGGAAGTAGTCAACAATTGTTTGGAAATCTACTTGCATTTTTTTGCTTCAGACAAACAACATCAATGGGTGCAGTGGCTTCCCTTGGCATAATGGTGGTACAATAATTACTATCATACAACCACTAAAATGACCCCATATGAAGTGGTGTATGGCCAAATACCACTGACAATCACTACCTATCTTCCTGGCACATCCAAGGTCCAATCTATTGATACAATGTTGCAAGGAAGTACATCCACTCTAGCGGCTCTAAAGGATAACCTCCACATGGCCCAAAATCGCATGAAGCAATAGGAAGATCAACATCGTTCGGAAAGGGTTTTTCAGGAAGGTGATCAGGTGTTTCTCAGGCTCCAACCTTACAAGAAAAAATCTCTCAAAGCTCAGGGACATCACAAATTGGCACCTAAGTTTTATGTACCCTACCAGATCATCAAGCACATTGGTTTTGTGGCTTACAAATTGGCACTTCCTGCTATTTCCAAAATCCATCCTGTATTCCATGTTTCTTGTTTGAAGAAAGTTGTGGGCCAAAATTGCAGAGTCCAAACCATACTACTGGAATTAGATGAAGAAGGTTCCTTGTGGCTCCAACCAGAATCATTCCTCAATAACCGTGAACATCAGTTGCATGGACGCACTATCAAGGAAGTGTTGATCAAGTGGAAGGACGCAGCACCAAAGGAGGCGACCGAGGAACCCACGACCATACTTCAACAGTTTCCACACCTGCAACCTTGAGAACAAGGCTTCTTTTGAAGGGGGAGGGCATGCTAGGATCTGATCCTAACCCCTTTCCATGGGTCATTAGTTAATAGGATATGTTTTCTATTTAATAAAGGCCGACATTAATTAATAAGGCCTAATAAATAAAGAAGAATAAGTCAATGTAAGAAGACCTAATAGAAGCTTCCACTTCTAGAAAGATCTTCCTCTAGAAATTTCTTTAGAAGGTAGAACCAGTATAAATAAGAGTAGGATGTATTGGATATTTTTTCTTGGAGATTATTGTAATAGAGATCTACTCTACTGGAGGTTGCCCCCTCGAAGAGGCAAGTGAACATTACTATCATAATAAAGTTGCTCTTCCTGGTGATTATTCTGGTGCTATTTTGGTGTTCATATGATATTTTTATAGATATATAATTATTATTTTGTCATTGATTGCTAGATATTTTTTGTTCTATATAATATATTGTATCAGGAATATTGCAAACTATGAGGGAATTATTGTTAGAGATAATGCCTAATTAATGCTACATACTAGATTTTAGGGATTGGATTGGGTTTGTTGGAGGATGTTGAGAGATTCTCTCAACCTCTCCCTCCAAGAGTGGAATAAGTTGGATCTCACAACATTCATTTAAGTGTGATGTATCTATGTGTAATGTGGTGGAATACAATTCATTTATGTGTGTATTTTGTGTCTCTCTGCTCATGAACTCCAAATTGGTATCAGAGCCACTAAGGTAAAGGAGTTGCATGGATCCGATGTTAAGGATGTGATCCCTATTACTGTGATGATGCATCTTTTCGTTGTCTGCTAAATCTCATACACGGAATCGATGACAAGGAGATCGGCCTTGGAATTAGATCGCTGCCCAGAAGTCATGCGGAAAATGTTGTCAGATTAAATTAATGTCCAGATTAAGATCGTTGCCCAGAAGTCATGCAAAAACCTGAAACGTTCAAAGCATTGTGTTCATTATAAGACGAGGAAGACAAGTTTCAACAGGGTCGTGAAATGATCGTTGTTTAAATCACCCATCGACGGAAGACGCGATATACTATAGCTATGTGAACATGAGTTTAAAGGAGTTGTTGTCTTAATTCTGTATTAGCGGTGTATATACCAGGAGCCAAGGGAGGAACCGACTGAAAAAAAAAGGATTCTCATTGTCTGTTGTAGCCGAATCTGCGTGAAGGAGCTGAGTGGACTGTTTGATATCATTGACCATCATATGCGTGAAGGAGAGCCACATTGCCCAGTTTCCTTCGATCAAGCCATCAAAGAACTATTCATGTCACAAAGATGAAGCAATTTTTTTCTCACGGCCGAGAAGGATGGGTTGCCCAGTGATTCATCTGTTTACCGCAGAGAATCATTTTCAACTGTTGGAAACCCATGCAAGCATCAGTGTGAATGTTAGATTGTGGATCCGTGATCATTGTCAAGATCAGAAACTAAGTATGTTGTAGAAGATCCGTTGTATTCGAGAAGTGTGAAAGGTTATTAATGTTCCAATGAAATGTCATGGGAGAAAAGCGAGGAAAGGCCCGAGACTATTTTGAACAAGAAGGTTGTGGTCCTGATAAATTGTTGAAGGTTTACCCCATGGTGAACGAAAAACAAAAGATTATGATTGCTTGGAAGCCACCGTAGAGGATTTGACTGCCTTTCCTGCCGCCTTTATATTGATATAAATATATTTATTTATGTGTGTTGTTAGTGTGAGTTAATAGTTTAGTGAGTTTGAGAGATTGTGAATTCAATGAATGTGCATTGAATATTGTAAGAGATCTTGGAATTTGAAACATATTGAGTCTAGTCAACTCAATGTGTAAGAGAAAAGATTGTTAGAATTGACTACTCTAACAAGTTGCAGGTGCAAAACGAAGATCCAAGATGATCGATTCAGATATTGTGTGTGGTGTGCTTAAATTTTTTATAGGTTTACGTGTTTATGTAAAAGAAAGTAGGAACTTTTGTATCTTGATATAAGTTGGCAGCCCCGGTTTCAAGAACAATTGTTCTTATGATTAGAAGTCACCTTGTATAATTGTTTTTTGAAGACATTTCGTACCTATATTGCCTTTCTACAAACTGACGGATAGCTGAAAGAGAAATATCTAACAGATTGAGGTATGTCCATAGGATGATTCATTACTTGACAACTTTTCTCATGGAAACCTCGGTGAGCTGAGTTTGTCAATATTGTCTATTGTGCAAGTGCAATAACGATGATCTGAAACATTTATACTTTACATGAGTTGAAAGTAAAGCTTGAAGAAGAGGAAGAGAAAGAGCACAATCCAGAGGCGTCAGAGTGGGTGTATGCGTTGCTGAGGATCATGCCAGACAAAGTGTTTTAATATTTTATGTTATGTAATTTGTAAAGTTTTGTAATGTAGGCATTAACAAGGGGTGTTAGAGATAATGCCTAATTAATGCTACATAATAGAGTTTAGGGATTGGGTTGGGTTTGTTGGAGGATGTTGAGAGATTCTCTCAACCTCTCCCTCCAAGAGTGGAATAAGTTGGATCTCACAACACTTATTTAAGTGTGATGTATCTCTGTGTAATGTGGTGGAATACAATTCATTTCTTTGTGTGTATTTT
>SNQJ01S0133427.1:13739-39440 GCA_010110895.2 Picea sitchensis
TGGTTGCTCTTGATTATTTGAAGGTTTGTTCCAAGGATTATAGAAGTAAAGGTCTCATTGCATAGAAGGATTAAAAGGATGTCTTGCAACAGTAACATAATATGATTAAAGGTTGTCATGTTATGTTTTGATGTCAACCTTGGGTAAGAAGCTCTTGATCAAAAATTTGGTCACCTTATTTTTCCCGCTCTTGGAATGATCTATAAATGGGAGGCTTATAGCCTACTCATCTCACCAACACGAAAATCTCTATAAACAAATATAACCTTATCTCTTTGGATGATGAGAAATACTCAACCAACCTAGCCGCAACTTGATTCGGCCCAAAATACAATGAAGTCTACTATCTGGAAGTCGAGTCGAAGAAATGAGCCGGAAGGAATCCAAGTCGAGTAGGAAAAGAAGTCGGAAAGATGCAAGTTGGGTTGGAGGCACAACAATCAACCAAAGTCAAGTTGACCCTTGTCGAATTTACCCAAGTCGGGTTGACCAAGAAGGAACGTCGACCGAATGAAGAAGGGAACTCGACCAAAGGGGAAGCCAAGTTGAAGTGGGTTGACCCGTGGCTAAAGCAAATAGATAAGAGGTAGATTCGACAACCAATAATGAAGGGAAACCCTCTGCACATCGAAACCAGTGACCAACAACTGAGAAGAAAGTTCTAGGGGCGAATTTAATCACCAATGGCATGTAAAAACATTTGAAATACTATTTTTAATAACCCACGATGCGGAAAAATGCCTAAGGAAATTTTGGCAACCTAGAGCAACTGAAAATGTATGGGAGTCAATTTTTAACATTCACTGACAAGGAAAAACGTATAAAAGTCGACTTGAGCATTCACGGACAACGAAAAACATATGGAAGCCGACTTGAGCATTCGCGGACAACGAAAAACGTATGGGNGGGGGGGGGGGAATTGATAGCAGGTGAATTGTCAAAACATGTATATGGTCTGTGGGTAGCTAGAAAACAGCCAGACAACCTGAGGATTCTAAAGATACTCCGTGTATGATTTATGGTCAAAGGGAAAACGCCCCAACAAGTCGAGAATGTGCCCAATGACTCTAAAAACTAAATTAGAAACCCACAATGAAATAGCAATGACTTGAGTAGGATGGTCATTGATTTCCAACTCAAAAGTCAATGCATGAGTATGGTTAAAGAGCTATTAGTCTGGTCTATTGACCCACGTGAACCATATTAACAAGAAACAAACTCAACCCAAACAACATGAATTTTTTGTCGCTAAAACATACACAGACAACCATTAAATTACAATGCACAACATTTACCATTCATAAAAAATACAACCACAACAATCATCATACATAAACTCATAATTTACCCTGGAAACCTGAACGGGAAAACCAACATTATTTTGGCTTCGGTCAGGCTCTTTGGTTCATTTCTATGCTTCTCGATGACATATAGGAAACCTCTATCTACCTTATTCACAAAAAAAGAACCTCTCTCTCCTTTCAGGGAAACATGATATAGAATGTTTAGTCGACTGGAAGAATAGTTGGAAGGTTAGCCATCCCCAACACTTCAGCTTCTCTCCGGTCCATTTCTCCTTCATTTATTTGTTTGTTTGACTTTTCTCCCATGGGTATAAGGTTTTATGAATGTCTCATTATTTATTTTATAAAATAATATGTTGCCCATATTTACATACATTACATACAAAATTGGACATCAATCATGATGGCATGGGGCCCTTCACGCCAACAAGTCGATCTCCTTCTTCATCCATAGCCTTAAACTTTTCATGTGTTGATCATCTTAGAGATTGTGCCAATAGCCAATTTTTCTTGCCAGATCCAATTTAGATCACACCTCCCCATTGTGAGGCTTTTGGTCCCCAGAAGCTACCAAGGATAGATGAGGGACCTTGCTTATAATATAGATCCTCTCATACCACTTTGCTTTCCTTCCATTTTGTCCCTTGAGACCAATCTGCCACATGTTGGCCCTTAACCAAGTTTTTAGGATCCTTGGTCATGTTTGACATACTTTTGAGACTTTGACAGGCTGTCGAAGGTGGAGCACAAGGCGAAGCGGAGATCGTGGGATCTCGACCCCTTTTTAGGGATTTTTGGGTTTTGGTTTTATGTAACGGGTATGGGATGTCTGCCCATGGGTCTTACCCATGCTTAGGCCCCTTTTGTAATGTATAAATAAGAGTCTAGGTGATGTAAGAAGGAGGAGAGAAGAGGTTTTTTGGGTGCTATGCTAAGTGCAAGTGATTGTAAGAGGCTTTGTGCATATTGTATGTTGAGACTTGCAGAGCTAAATGCAAGTCATCTGTAGTGCTTTGTGCGTAGACTATGTAAGGCTCTGTGCTTGGACCTAATTCGGGGAAGGAGGATCTGGCGAGGTGCGCAGATCTCCTATCTTATGCGAAGTTGGTTTTGAGGCTTTGTGCATGTAAGAAGATTGAAAGAAGCTAATAAAGAAGACGAAGAGTTCGTGGACGTAGCTCCAGGGTGCGGGTGAATCACGTATATCTTGTGTTGTGGTTGCTATGTGCTTTATGGTTGTTCTATTATCTATGTGATTGAATGCTTAGTGCTCTAATATATGTGTAGAAGGATCTAATATGGTAGCTTAGTGCTGAATAATGTGGATAAATGCTAGATCTGATCTATGTTGGTATGCTTAGTGCTTGAATCTATTAGATTTGTGTGAATACTGCGTTGATCTATTATTAGGGTTTAATTATGTTGTAAACTAAGGCTGAATATTAATGAACTATAACTCCTAAGTGCTCTGTTCAGGTGTTATAGTCATAGATCTGTGTCCCAGCTAAGGTTGCAGACATCTGAATCCTGCAACCACCCCTACCTCTAACTCGAGTGATTCTTCATCTGCTTCGCAAGTGTTACCAAAAGGGCTAGTAGATAGGGTTTTTTTGGTGTGTTGTTGTTAGCGTTGAACCCTGGGTCTACCCCTGCCAACAAATGGTTCCATTTCCAGGACCTAAAACTGTGATTGTTGGGAACTAAAGACGAGAAAGCTCTGTGCGTAGATATGTTGCCCTAGTGCGCAGTATTCTACTTGACTTGTGAAACTCTATGCTAAGAAGAAAAGTTAGATCTGAAGAAAAGAGGTAAGACCTGAAAGCTTTGTGCTCTGATAAAAATAAAGTAAGAATTTTTGGTTAAAGAGGTAAGATCTTAAAACTTTGTGCTTTGTTAAAGGTAAAATAAGTGGAAATTTTTGTTTCAAAAGTATAGATCTATGTATGTTTGATAAATTTTATCCCAGCTTGAAAAGTAGGGCACAACTAGAAGAAAGAAGATTTGATATGAGTAGATGTGATAAGAATAGTGAAATAGATGTTATTCCTATGCATAGAAAGAATGTTTGGACTAATAAATGGATGCAAGATCCTAGAAATAAATTTTTGTAGGTTAGCTACTATGATCCTAGTGCACAGTATAGGTAAGGCTGGGGATCATTTAAAAGAAAACGAGGATTAACCCTTTGTTACAGTTGCAGAAAATCGGGACATCTTGCTAAGGAATGCCCTGGTAGAAGAACTAATTGTCTTTGTTGCAAAGCTATGGATCATAAAGTTTTAGATTGCCCTAGAATGTTTGCTAAGCTTGACAGAATGAATATGAAACAAGAAAACCCTGAGAAAGGTCAAGACACTGAGACCATGGCAGAACCCCCAAAAAAATCAGAGGATGTATTGCTACAAATGAAAGAAACCTTGAACGATCACCGAAATATGAACTTATCAGAGATCTTCAAAGAAAAAGAATGCATAGAGACGAGAATATGAGACTTCGACATTGACTGTGTTCTGGATGAGGAAACACGGGTGAATATCATGACAGAAAGAACTTGGGAAGATTTAGGAAAGCCTACTATGATTCCTTCATTGGGAGGAATAGGATTATTTAGAGGCACGATAATAACCCTATGTGGAAGACTCACCCGGATATCTATGAGTTCTCATGGAACATTGACAGAGGAAGATTTTGAGATTGTTCAATTTATTGAGAAAAACGCCCCATTTGTTATATTACTAAGAAAACCTTGGATTGAAAAGGATCGAACTAGAAGAAAAGAAGAGGAAGTCTTAGAGAAGAAAAAGAAAGAATTAAAAGATTTCATGACTAGGAGGATAACAAACTTGATTTAAGAACAAGAGAACATATCGAAGCTATTTAGAACCAAAAACTTAGATGTCAGAACACAAGAAGACTCACAAAAGACTGAAGAACCTATCCCAGATAGAGAAGAAGTATTTCACTTGAACCCTGTGAAAGAATCTCAATAGCGCAATGTTACTATGCCAGAAGAATATAAGAATCAAAATGGAAAGAGGAATACTGAGACAAAGATCACATGGAAGAAGACTAGGAAGCTCAGTAAGAAGAAAGAAAAGATAGAAAAATTGCAGAAGATTCCAAAGGGAACTTCGTAGAAGGAAGGTTTGAAAAACCGGAACTTCTCCAGGATATCAGAACAACGCAACATGGAACTTCACCATGGTGAAGCGATATAGCCGTTGAAAGAATTATAACCATTAGCCCAATGCCCCGAATGGTTAGAACATGAACATTTATCGCCAGAAATATCGTGAGAAAGAACAGACCTACACAGGTCACAAGATTCGTGGTTGACCTCGTTGGGAAATGTGTAGAAGGACTCCAAATGAACTGGGTGAAGTACCTAGTCAACCAGCTGGACTTAGATTTTCGTGAAGCTCAAGATCAGGGCTATGAGTTCCACTTTAGTTGGCTCCTAATCCTCATCACATTTACCGCTGGGGAGATGCTGAAAGGTGTGACCTTCCCGAACATTGAGTCGTGCAAGCCGCTTGCTGCAAAGTTCACCACGCTTTAGTACTCGAGCGATATGGGAAAACAGTGGCAGTCGAACGCGGTCTTTCATACATACTATCTCCAACTAAAGAGGGCCATCGAAGTTTTCCCTCGTATGATGCCAAACACCCTGCATCGGTTTCGACCCCTCATGCAGTTTCGCGCAGATCAACACTTCATTTATATCACCACGCATGCAGATGAGCATAAAGAAGAGATTTATTCATAATACAAGATCACAGAGGATGATCTTGAAGAGACAACCAAGGACTGGTCTACAGACCTCCTTATCCCCGCTGACCCCTCAGAAATGTCAGACCCTAAACTAATTTGCAACCTTCAGACCACTCATGAAGAAACGGATACTCCTAGACCCAAAAGAAGGAAGAAGACTGAAGAGGTCCAAAACTTGAGTAGCGCATCGAAAAGAACTGCTTCAGTATCACCTGGCCGAGGGGATGATGACGAAGTAGAAGAGACAAATGGCAAAGAAGACCAACAAAAGCAAGGGGAAGCAACACTGCCTAGGGATCCTGCTGATGAAGTTGATACCTTGAAGAAAAGGAAGGTTTCTCCCACGAAACCCACTTCTTGAAAGAAATCCAGAGCCACCTTGACTAAGATGCAGACTGTGCCCACTGTAGATGACTCGACTTCATCATCACAGTTGTAGCAGATGCCTCACAGGAAATCTTGCAGAAACATGAATCCAAGCAGGAGGAGATGTATGACAGAATCAAGGTTGAACTCAAAGGGGTACAATAGGTCCTTCAATCAGGTCGCGTAGTATCCACTATGCCCCCGCCATCAAAATTACGAGAGTTGGGAGATGAGCCTACCCAACTCCACAGACTAGCTGATGCAACCAAAGCTCACCTTCATCGAGCACAAGCTGAGAAAGACCAAGCCACAACGGCCCTGAAACAAACCCAAGAAGAAATGATAGAGAAGCACCAGGTTGCACAAAAGGAGAAGAATGACCTTCAAACCAAGTTCGAAGAAGAGAGGGTCCAGGTCAAGCAAGAAAAATAACAGTTTCTTGCAGAACAACTTGGAGTCAAAGAAGCAGTCAACAAAGCACTTTGATCTTGGACAAGATTAGAGCCAAAATCATAAGACCGAGTGGAGCATCAAGTAACGCAACTCGCAGAAGTTATCCAACAACTTCAACAAAGAATAGCAGACTTAGAGATTCGAATAGTGCCCAACACTCCATAGGATGTGCGAGATCAAAGAGAAGCAACTGGTCAAAGTGCAGTTGAAATAATCAAGGCCCTCACCATGGAATGTAAACAACTAAGTGATCGTAGTGCCTAGACTTATGAGCGACTCACTAAGGATCTTGAATTGAAGGCACTGGAGTCAAAGCTCCAGGAGGCAAAGAAACAAGTAGAAATAGTACAGGCATAGTTGAAGCCCCTGTCAGCAGTTAAGAGGATGAAGCGATCCCAAGAATAGGGCACTACTCAACAACACGTCCATACCATTCAGATAAAATTCATGGAAGTGACTTAGAGGCTCCAACCTATACAGGATAAGGCTTGCCATCTGTTCGTAGAGATTGAATGTTGAGGAGAAGAACTAGAGAAAGTCGTCATTGCAGCTGAACAATGCTTAGAGGGACCTATCAACAAAGCATTTATTCAAGAGTTCGTTGAACAGGAGGCCTTGGAGCAACAACAGATCGAAGCAGCTTGAGCCAAGCTTGAGGATTTTGAAGCAGAGCTACCCAGACCAGAGTGACTCGGGACGAGTCACAGGTGACTTTTGGGGGCCTATTGGCCCTTGACCAAGTTTTGAGGATCCTTGGTCATGTTTGACCTACTTTTGAGACTTTGATAGGCTGTCGAAGATGGAGCGCAAGGCGAAGTGAAGATCGTGGTATATCGACCCATTTTTAGGGATTTTTGGGTTTTGGGTTTATGTAACGGATATGGGATGTCGTCCCATGGGTCTTACCCATGCTTAGGCCCCTTTTGTAATGTATAAATAAGAGTCTAGGCGATGTAAGAAGGAGGAGAGAAGAGGTTTTGGGGTGCTATGCTAAGTGCAAGTGATTGTAAGAGGCTTTGTGCGTATTGTATGTTGAGACTTGCAGAGCTAAGTGCAAGTCATCTGTAGTGCTTTGTGTGCATACTGTATAAGGCTCTGTGCTTGGACCTAATTCAGGGAAGGAGGATCTAGCGAGGTGTGTAGATCTCATGTCCTATGAAATGTTGGTTTTGAGGCTCTGTGCATGTAAGAAGTTTGAAATAAGCTAATAAAGAAGACGAAGAGTTGGTGGACGTAGCCCCAGGGTGGGGGTGAACCACACATATCCTTTGTTTTGGTTGCTATGTGCTTTATGGTTGTTCTCTTATCTATGTGATTGAATTCTTAGTGCTCTAATATATGCTTAGAAGGATCTAATATGGTAGCCTAGTGCTGAATAATTTGGATAAATGCTAGATCTGATCGATGTTGGTATGCTTAGTGCTTGAATCTATTAGATCCGTGTGAATACTGCGTTGATCTATTATTAGGTTTTAGTTGTGTTGTAAACTAAGGCTGAATATTAATGAACTATAATTTCTAAGTGCTTTGTTAAGGTGTTACAGTCACAGATCTGTGTCCCAGCTAAGGTTGCAAACATCTGAGTCCTACAACCACCCCTGCCTCTACCTCGGGTGAGACTTCATCTGCTTTGCAGGTGTTGTCGAAAGGGCCGATAATTAGGGTTTTGTTGGTGCGTTGTTGTAAGCATTGAATCCTAGGTCTTCCCCTGTGCCAACACCGCATTTCTTGCAACCCTCTACGAGTTGTCTACTCCCTACACTGCAGAATTGTGTCTTCCTTCATCTCCTCAAGACCATGAGGTGCAAGGTCTTCCATAATGGGAAGAACTTGATGTTCTTCCTTGTCAGGGACCTAACCCCTCACGTAGGTAGAATAATATATTCCGATGTAATAAAGCTCAATATTAATAAGGCCTAGCAATAAGGAAGAATACGTCCAAATGTAATAAGACCTAATAGAATCTTCCCCAAATTATTCTCCATGGATGGGATGGAATAGGAAGTGGTGAGTATAGCCCCAATTTTCTATTAGCGGGCTTACAATTAGAACACATCACACACCCCTTTACATATTTAGTTACAATTGCTTTCATTTGAGGCCAATAACAAAACCTATGCAAATGAGCCATAGTTTTTCCTACCCCAAAATTCCCAGACACAAGAGAAGTATGAGCTTCTCGTATCACATGGACTCGTTTACTTGTAGGAAAACATAGCTTCCCAAGATGATAGAGTAACTTTCCCTACAAACAATAGTTCTCTACCTGTACACCATGGGTTAGCTTCTCATATACTTCTTTAAAATCTTCATCGATGGCATATTGTTCTACATAGCTATCATGAGATAAAGAAGTATTCTTCAAAATAATAGAAGAAACAATAGAAGGCATAGAAATAAATATTGCACCCATGGCATATCCGTTGGCATCTGTCTCGATCTCGAACGACAGTTGAATATTTGGCAGTGTTAATACTGGTGTGGTACTGATATTCTCCTTTAGAATGTTGAAATATTTTTGTTGCTTTCCTTCCCACTGAAAAGTTTTCTTTACATCGGTTAAGACATGCAAAGGATACAACTTTTCCCTTTGCAAAGTATCCAATACTTGGTTTACATGCCTTACATGTTCATCCCAAGTCCTGCTAAAAACAAGAATGTCATTTAAATATACAATCACAAAGTCATCCAGGAAAGTCCTGAATACATCATTCATCACACGCATGAAAGTTTTCGGAGCATTACAAATCCCAAACGACATAACTAACCACTCAAACAATCCTTGTTTGGTTTTAAAGGCAGTCTTCCATGCATCCTGTTATGCAACCCTAATTTGATGATATCCAATGCGCAAATCCAACTTAGTGAAATAAACAACATTCCTCAACTGATCAAGTAAATCATCTATATGAGGAAGAGGGTATCAATTTTTCACCATGATTTTATTTAAGGCTCGGTAATCGACACACATTCACCATGTGTCATCTTTCTTTGTCACCATCATGATCGAAGAACCACAAGGAGATGAACTAGGCCCGATGACCCCTTGATCCAATAATCCCGCCTGCTTATTGATCTTTGTCGTCTCCACAACTGACATCATGTACATGCCCACATTAGGAAGAGGAGAATATTGTTGAAGATGTAGCTCATGTTGGATCATCTGGTTCCTGAAAAATATCATCATACTTAGAAACAATATCAATTAGTTCATTTTTATGAGATGGATCACACCCTTGGAAAGCATCGGATGTTCCGACATCTTTCTCTTTGACGACCATGAGTACATATCTCTTATTAGTGGTTATGAGTCTTTTCATTTTCCCTGCACTAACAAGTGTTGTATTTACCCTTATGCTATGAGCTCTAACAATATATTCCACTCCCCCTTTAGTAAGGTGGTATTTGTTCTCATGACAAAAGAAGACTTATTTTCTATCATAAAGATAAGGACTTTCCAATAGTATGCCACATATATCAAGTGGTACAACATCCAAATCTACTTCATCAATAAACTTTGATGCAATAGCAAAGCTAACCCTACCTTGTTTGGTGACATTAAGTTTTTCTTCATCGCATACCCAACCAAGAGGATAAGGCTTTGGATACGGTTTCATTTCAAGACCCATCTTTTTTACAAGTGCTTCAAATATTAGGTTTACTTGGGAACTCAGATCAAATAGTGTATCTATCTTAGTATGTTTAGATACAACTCGGATATGAAATAACTCATTCCTCTTCCGTTCATCAATATGAGATTCATCATTGGAACTTGAACTAGCATGAAGAGAATCTTTACCTTGTACTCCAACCACTATGATCTTTTCTTCATCTCCTGATTCAGAACCAAGATCTTGTTGCATTTTAGCAACGGTCTTCATCTTCCCCTTTCCACCGAACTGTTTTGGTTTCTTTTCTAGATGTAGTTTCCAACATTGCTCTTCATCGTGACCTCTCCTCTTGCAATGAGTGAAAGATGGTTTTCTTCCTTCTCTCATTACTATAGAGGTATTCTTTCCATTCCTTTTGAACTTCTTGAAAATCCTGTGTGGGAAATTGGAAGGTTTCTTCGTGGGATCTTCTTGAACATGTTTCCTCCTGTTCTCAAGGTGAGTGGATTGCACACAAAATTCGTCAAGACTGGTGGGGTTAAATAAGAGAAAAGTATGAAGAATATAACTATGAAGTGCGCCAATATACTTCATTAAAGTTTCATAAGAATCCAAAGGAGTATTCAATGTTAGAGCTTTCTTCCTAAATTCTTCTATGAAACTTTGTACAGTTTGACCTTTACCCTGTCTCAAATTTTTTAATTCCATCATTGCTTTATGTAAATACTCTAGATTTTAACCTTGTACAATATTTACTGCAAACAAAATTTTAGTAAAAAGAACATAAAAGATACAATGGCAAATACAAACATTACACAGAGATTTTTCCCCTGGAAACCCAAACCGGGAAAACCAACACATTCTATATTCATTCATGGTGATACATTTTTTACAATACAATATACATATAGGAGCCATCGACATCCAAAACCCTAACCTAAGGACCTGGATTAGTCAATAACCCTAATTCCTTAACTGGAAATAGAAAACCATCAGCAAAGAAACCATGTGCCGAAAAACCACCTAAATATGTGACACTACTACTCATGCAAAGAATATAACACATACCCAACAAATACCCTAATGAATAGAACTTCTTCCTTATCTCTGTTTTAAATTCTGACTATGAGGAAAGAAGATTACTACACTTACTTTTGTCCTATATCTTGATCTCCCACCATATGAGAGCAGTGCCTTCCAATCGAAGAGAATCCAATTGCACTTTAACTTCCTCTTCGTCAATATGTTGGACCTAGAAATATACTTCAACCTATTGGATCCAATTATCTAGTTTCTTAGTATTAACATCTCCATTAAACATAGGTAAAACAAACTTTACATCAAGCTTTAATAATGGTTTCATAAAAGAGGCTTTATGGTTAGAATGTTGAGAGTGATGAGAATTCTCAGAGGAAGAAGAACTAGAACTTGAAGGTGAAGATGGAGGCTCAGGAGGATCTCCTCCATCCCCTTGATTTACTGAAGCATCATCATCTACATGTGATTCCTTTTTCTTCCCTTTCTTCTTCATCCTCTTCTTGTAATCTCCCTACATTCGTTCGACCATTTATAACATGCGATAAAAGACCATGTGAAAGTTTTTCTCCTACTCATCATGCTTATCCTCTTCTTCCATCTTCTTCCTTTGGGATGCACGACCAATGTCGGGATTGAACATCTTAAGAGTTCCTTCACCCTACTTATGCTTGGCCCTAGTAAGCATTCATACTCAATAATTCAAGTCAAAGGCAGCTGCTCTGATATCAACATGATCAGGATATTTTCGTCGGGTGACTTATTAAATAACTGTATTAATGAGCATAAACTAAAGTAAATCACAAAGAAGGAAAAACTCAAAATCAAAGAGACATAATCATGCAATATGAACACAAAGAACTTGATAACAGAGTTCGTCCCTGGTGGACTATGTCTTCGGGTCTTTCTCTCAAATGGGTAGGAATTTTTATTAACTCCACAAAAGAATTGGGCAAAATACATAAGTATACCTCATTCTGGAGTTAATCCACATAAGCTTTGCTCAGATCAGAAAACTAACACCACAACTGCGTTTGTGGCGTCGTTTTACCTAAAAATTACTATCTGCACACCTTGATCCGATTTGGAAACTTTCAGGCCCCCAAGACACCCCTGCCTCGGTTTCCATGCCACTGCTCCTGCAATAAATGTATGGATAGATCTCGAAATCCATGCCTAACCTTGAAAACTGTGCAAAAATCCATACTGTACGGATGCGCTCGGCCTACCTCTTGTGCTCTGTGTGTTTTGAATGCACTGTCTAAGCCCCTTTTACAATGTTTGCAGACAGTTATACATAAATGAGGAAGTTGGCGGAGTGTTTAGCGGAGGCTAAATTAGAGAGTTGGTTCAAGGAGCTCTCGGGGTCGAATCCCACGGGCCTCCCCTTTTTGGCAAATCATTTCAACAACTTTGGCACGCTCTGCTAAATATACCGAGCAGTTACAAAACTGGCAGAATGGATAAAAATAGAGGAATATGCTATATTTGGTGGAAATTGGTTTAAGCCCCTAATCGGGCGGAGACTAGGGTCATATGGCGCAATACATTTAATCAGGGGCTGGGCCGAAGGCCTAGCCCCTTTCCTTTGGTGCCTTAGTTCAAACTTACACTTAAATAATATTTGACACATATTATAAACAAGGCTTATGGTATGGTGTAGTGGTAGCGCAGATTTTGTGGGGCATTTGGGATAATAAGAGGTCATGAGTTCAAATCTGGTGGAGTTATGAAACTTTTTCCCATCAACCATTAGAGGGGTGTCACATGGAAGTCCATGACTTGGACACTTGGCACGACCATATAATTTGTCCACAAAACTGCCACTTGTCACAATCTGATTTGCCCATGAAACTAACACGTGTCATCACCTAACTTGTCTACATGTTTGCCATATTTGCCACATCATTCCATGCCAACTCATCTGTATTGATGTACCACATGTCACTTTGACTTTTTGACCTTTGACCAAGTTTGACTGAATTTTGATCACTCATATATTTTGATTAGTAAATCTATTTGACGAGCCGTTTGCATCTTTAGAAAGCTTGTGACACACTCTTCATGATCATGCCCTTTTCACTAAGTTTTGGGAACTTTTATTTTTTCCCTTTTGTTGTTTGCTAAAGCCATTCTAAGAATTCTGAGTTGCTTTTGTGAGTTCTGAGTTGTTCTTAGCCTTCTCTGGATCCTTTTTGGATCAGAGGGCATCAGATGCATATAGGGTGTAGGATGAAATGATGACCGAGCAAGCCGCACCTCAGTTTAACCAAGTACCAGCCCCATACAACATTGCGCAACAACAACAATATAATACTGCGCAACAACCATATGACACAACGCAACCCCACTACAATACCACGTAGTATAACCAGGCGCCTCAATATAACACATCGCAAGGGGATCGATCTCGGTACATAGGTGAAGGAAGAGAAAGAGGAGGATTTGGAAGAGGTAGAGGACCAGTGGTATGTCAAAACTGTCAACAACTAGGACACTATGCAAGAGAATGTCCACTTCCACCAACGACTTGCATGTATTGTCGCGCATCAGATCATGACACAGAAGAATGTCCTACGTTATTAAGGAAGATACATGAAAAGAGGAATCAGAACAATCATAATGTTCAATGGATCTCAGCAGAAGCGAGGGATGAAGGAAGAAACATCAACATAGTTACACGCAAAGGAGATAAAATAGGTAACGATGTAGTACGACAAGAGCCAATACAACACCAATGGGTGAAGAAGAATGTCGAACCAAGGAAGCAGTTTGACACGCAGAATCAGAAGGAGATATTTAAGCAATCCAGATAGGATTTTCTGAAGCGTGACATTGCATCGACCTCAACTGTGCAACATAGTAAGGAAGTACCAGAGTATGAGATGCCTCCATCGTTGGATCATACCAAAGAAATGCATCCCCTGGGAAAAGTAAGTACAATCAAAGGATTTTTGCAATCATGTGTAAACTTACTAAATGATCCATCCTCTGTCAAAGTATTACAAAATATGCTAGAAATATGTAGCATAGAGACAGAAGAAAATATAGAACAGAAAACAGTCAATCACCTACATACAAGGAGAAGAACAAGTAGGGAGTTAAGGCTGAACACCAACATTGGAGATTTCAACATGGGAGATATCATACTGGATCTAGGGTCCGAAGTCAATGTATTACCCAAGAAGACATGGAAATGTATGGGAGAGCCCACATTAGGATATTCAACCGTTCAGTTGAAATTGACAAATCAACACACAGTGAACTACCAATTGGGAGACTAAAAGGAGTGATAGTAGACCTGGATGGAGTGCGCACTAAAGCTGACTTCGAAGTAATAGAGGTAGTGGATGACACAACACCTTACCCAACATTGATTGGCTTGGATTGGACATTTGATAACCAGGCCATAATCAACTTAAATACATGGAAAATGACCTTTGAGTCAGGAGAATACAGGGTCATTGCACAATTATACCCATCGGAAGGATAAAGGTTCGTAGAGCCTACTTGCTTGGACTTGGAGGAAATTATCCAGTTGTATAGAACAACTGTGCGAGATGAAGATTGCATAAACCCAAATGCAGATGGGATACTCAGTTGGCGGAGCATCACCTCATGTGTGTCAGACTCAGATATGAGTTTAGAGAACTGGAAACAGAGGCTACACAAATTTTCCACAAGAAGGTGCACAAGAATAGACCACGCAGTAAGATGGGTAGGTACGGAGATAAGGGAACCACCAAGTTTCCATGGGGTAAACGATATAGAATAATTCTTGACACGTTATGAAGATAAAGTGTTAGAAAATCAGAGACTCTTAGCACTAGATATAACATTCAAGGCCACACCTACAATATGGTGGGGTGCACACACAGAAACAATCAAGGACCGATACCAATGTAAGTGGTTACTGCAAATTAGGTTTGGCATAGAACAAAGAAGAAACCATAAGTAGAAATATGATGGACAGGGGGCACCAGCGAAACACTTGGAGAAGTGCAGAGTGTTGTGGAAAATGACACCCCCAGAGGAATGGCCTCATCATTTCGTACACACATTAGAGGGCATCCCACCAAACTGGTATACAGAGCAGGAACTGCGTAGAGGAACTACGAGATGGAAAATACTACAACAAAAATTTACAGCCACTTTCTCATTAGAGCATGAGAACCCAAACATAGATGCAACACTTAAAAAATAAGAGGGGTGATATTCATTAAGGAACCAAAAGTTGAACTCATAACAGAAGAACAACATCAGAACAAATAGACAGTGAAATAATTGTTGTCATGCTACCATGTGCAGGAAGAAGTACCAGATGAAGATGATCCGCTTGATATTCACATAGAGGAAGTTGAAGGTGAAAGAGAAGTGGAAGGTCCACCTCTAGAATCAGAAGTAATTGCTGCGCTGATCAAGGTGAATAAATTCAACATTGGGATAGTTGAGAATCCCAAAATGGCCAGCATTGGAGACTACTGGGATGAGCAAATAGTGGAAAGCATAACAGAGTTACTGCGCGAGTACAACGACCTGTTCCCCACAATGTTCACAGAAATGAAGGGCATAGTAGGAGAGCTAGGTGAAATGAAGATACCACTCAGAGCTGAGGCAAGACCGACCAGACAATGACCATACAGACTAAATCTGATATATAAGCAAAAAGTCAAAGCTGAGATCGATAGGATACTGGAGGATGGAATCATAGAACTGATGGAAGAATTAGAATGGATAATCCCGATGGTAGTTCAGGAGAAGAAGCAAGGAGGCATAAGAATCTGTGTAGATATGAGAAAGCTCAATGATGCTTGCCTACATGACCCCTTCCCTACACCCTTTACAGATGAATTCCTAGAAAATGTGGGAGGTCAGGAAGCATACTCATTCACCGATGGATTCTCAGGCTACCACCAAATCAAGATAGCACCAGAAGATCGGTACAAGACTACCTTTGTGACATAATGGGGATCCTACCAGTACATAGTCATGCCTTTTGGACTAAAGAATGCACCATCAATATTTTCCAGAGTAGTCATAGTTGCATTTAAGGAATTTATCCACCAGTTTCTAGAGGTATATTTGGACGATTGGACAATCTATATTCTGTTGAAATACCATGTAGAGGTCTTGCGGTTGATGTTAGAAAGATGTAGGGAGTTCCAGATATCGTTAAACATCAAGAAGTGCATCTTCAAAACACATTTTGGGATACTATTGGGCCACACAGTATGCAAGCAAGGTTTACTACTAGATCCTGCCAAGATTGCAGTAATCATTAATCTGCCACCACCAAAAGCAATTTGTCAACTAAGAGTGACATTGGGACGCACAGGATACTACAATTTTTTTATAAAAGGGTATGCACAGATCATCATTCCAATGGAGAAACTGCTAAGGAAAGACACAAAGTTCCAGTGGAATGAGGATTGTCAACACGGTCTGGATACGGTGAAAGAAGATATGGTAACCGCACCAATACTAGTATTCCCACACTGGGAGAATACATTCCACATTCCATGTACATGTAGATGCATTGACCATAGCACTTGGAGCTATTTTGGTGCAACGAGGAGCAGGAGAATTGGATCATCCTATAACATTTGCTAGCAGAAAACTGTCAGAATCGGAATAGAACTACAACACTACATAGAGGGAAGGCCTAGCTATGGTCTACGCACTTCAGAATTTTAGACATTACTTACTAGGGAAACATTTCAAGATGTTCACAGATCATTCTGCGCTCAAATACCTAGTCAACAAGCCAGTGTTGGGGGGGAGAATTTGTAGATGGCTATTGTTGTTTCAAGAATTTGATTTTGAAGTAATAGTCAAGCTAGGGAAGCTAAACACAGGCCTGGTCACCTGTCAAGGATCACGAATGAGGAGTAACCTACAAATCTAGAGGACAAATTTTCGGACGCACAGTTATTTTCAGTCCAGATCGTTGATGAATACTTCGCAGACATTATCTAGTACTTGAGTACATGGACTGTGCCACAGGAATATAACACTACACAGAAGAAAAACCTCGTAGTTTGAGCTGCAGACTATCAGTTGATTGCAGGACACTTATACAAAATGGCCACAGATAACATCTTGAGAAGATGTGTGCTAGAACATGAAAGACCAATGATTTTAGCAGAAGCCCAGGAGGGAATAGCAGGAGGAAATTACGCAGACAAAGATACCATGCATAAGGTATTGCACGCAGGACTATGGTGGCTGACCATCCACAGAGACTCAAAAGAGTACTGCCAGAAATGCAATGTATGTCAAAGTGTTGGTAAACTGAGAAGAAGGGATGAGATGCCCCTGTGACCACATGTAACTTTATAGGTATTCGAAAAATGGGCAATAGATTTTGTGGGACCAATTAAACCACCAACAAAAAGGCCAGGTGTGAGGTACATTATCACTGCGACGGAATACCTGACAAGATGGGTAGAAGTAACACCAGTAAAACATTGTAGCGTAGATACAACAACACACTTCCTGTTCAAACAAGTGATCACCAAATTTGGTTGCCCCTAGATTTTGATGAGTGACCAAGGCACTCACTTCATTAATAGTACTATTAAGGCTATGACTAAGGAATTTGAAGTTCATCATCAAAAGAGTACACCATATCATCCCCAAGCAAATGGAATAGTAGAAGCCTTTAACAAGATCCTTGAAAATACATTGACAGATATCTGTAACGTCGGTAGGGATGATTGGGACCTAAATATACTAGCAGTATTGTGAGCATATGGGACCACATGCAAGAAGTTGACATGACAAATGTCATTTAGATTGGTGTATGGACAAGAAGCAGTGGTGCCACTAGAATTTTTGGTACCCAGTCTATGCGTAGCAGCAACTACCAATATGATAGAACGCAGCACAATACATGATACGTTGAATCAACTGATGATCATGGAGGAAGATATGATTCTAGTAGGGTCCCACCAAGAAGTCTAGAAAGCAAGGGACAAAGCTTGGCATGATAGACATATCAAGAGGAAACATTTCAAGGAAGGAGACTTAGTGTTGATGTATGACAGTAAATCCCTTCAGCATCCAAGAAAACTTAGAATGCACTGGTTAGGACCATATGAAGTAAAAACTGTCATGGATGGGGGAGCTATACAGTTGAAGGATTTAGGAGGCACATAACTCAGAGAGATGATCAATGGGAGCCAAATGAAGTTGTATAGGGACAATCGACCCCTTAGCACTTGCAAAAATAAATAAAATGTTGCATCGTGTGGGACATCAAAAGATAACAACAAAGGTATAGCACGCCAAAAAGAGAATGATCACACACACTCGACAATGTTGGCCCAATGGAGTCAAGGCCACTAGTCATTACAAAGCAGAAACAATGGGAAAGACAGATACGGAAAAAGAAGCGCCAACTGACGGTGGCTATCAGAATTGAATTCCAGAAACGACTGGTGAGATGCCACATTAATCGCTCCAATTGGCGAAGGCAAGGGAAATCAATGGAAAGTACACGGGAACTGACGATTCAATGGAAATGCAATTGGGGTAATATCTCCAACAAGCTTCACATGACACTGATATAAAGAAAGTACATGGGAGTGGAAAGGTTATTGTGAAATCAGGAAAGGCACAAATCGATAGAGCATATGAAGCAGAGAGTTAAAGTTGCAGAGGCCACTAAGCTCGATGAAAACAATCTTTACCACCATGGAACCACCCAAATAGGGAGAACCAAGCCAGACTTCCAGACAACCTCGAAGCATGCCATAGCACCATCACATCCACAGGAAAGTGAACAACAACCACCTCGGCCTCCAGAAATCGTCAACATGGATGAAATCTCGTCGCCTGATATGACACCAGCAAGCCCCACACCCATTTTGGAGGAAACCCAGTAGACAACACCAACAGACATGGAAATTGATACGCTGGAAGAGGGATAGGGCCAACAGGATGAGGACACAGGCAGCTAAGTGCACCCCGAAAACCCTGAAGAAGCCTCGAGTGACAATGAGATGACTCCAAACTAAGTAGAAACAACCACGCTGAAAAGATCACAGATAATGATGCCAGAACAACAATAGGAGGGAGCAGTGGAAGATATCACCAACCGACCAGATGAGTATGCAAAATAATGAACAATGGAGGTTGGAGCCTTGAGTTAGCCACCACAACAAAAGGGAAAGCAGACGGTACCAAGGTCACCACGCAAGCAACCCACCACAACCATTGTCTTGTCATGCATTCCGGAAGGGGTATGTATAACAATAAATTTGTTAGGCCGTGTGGAAAAATTGAGGTACTCAGACCATGATGTGACAGACACGGACAAGTTCCCATAGTTCTCCAAGAAAGTCTACCTACAGACTATGGGTATAGGACCCTTTGGCAAACCAATTAATCAACCAATCCAGTGGGCAGTAGGACTGGCAAAAAATGAGATTCTAGGCATTTTGGGCCTACCGCACTTTGGCAGGTGCCGGTATGCAAACAACTCTATCAATCAGTTGATGGAAGTCACCCATGGAGGATACCTATGGCTGGAACAACTTGTCTCAATAGACGTAGAGCTCATCACATGCATCACAGGGCTGCCATCACGGGATGAGGATCTCACACAGTTACTTGAGGAAAAAATGAAGGGAACAACACTGGCCGAGGAAATGAAGAGGAAATATGGCACTGAAAGGGGGTCGTGCAGAATCATCATCAAGCATATTAGTGACGCCAAGACAAGAATGGCCACAAAAATCATGGCATGTAAATTAATCAGGAAATGTCGCAAGTAGGAAGTCTCGGTCAGGGTTTTCATAGCTGCAACACAGTGTGCAGAAGGAACCACACTCAACTGGGCCCCTTATTTGTTGAATCTGTTCCTAGACAACTACAAGGATGCGTATGATATAGGGACATAATTTCATTATTCATGGCTACTCATCCTGATAGCCATGATTGGATAGAAGGAGCTGAAGTATTCATTTTTTTCCACTAGACCCAATCCCTGCCACGGAGCGCGATACTTATCGTTGGGGTCTGCTTTAGACTCCAAGAATAGAAAGGTGAATGTAGCCATATTCGAAGGCTATTCGACATACAGGACAACATCGCCAACACTTGGATGGTGACACTGGAAGCAATCACAAAATATCAGTGAATAGCCAACTTCAATGCCACTAGATATGTGATGTGGATCCAGGCGCGAAAATACCCTGACAATCAATGGCTACAACTACGCTATTGCATCAAGCAGGCGGACATAGATATGGTCATTAAGGATTGGGAATATGACTGGAGGATTCCAATCCTCATTCATGAAATACCCACAGAGATACAGGAGGAGGAGATAAGACAGGAATAGACACATTTTGAGGAGATAACAGTGCCCAAGAAACCAAGTACAGGTTAGAACAAGGCAAAATAGAAAAATGGGGGAACATCCAAGATAGGCGCCCAGGAGGGGAAGAAGAACAACACACAGGTGCCAAAGGTACAGGATAAACAGGCCGAGACAACATAGGGAAATACATCAAGTGCTACTCCAAAGGAGCAAGGCAAGACTAAGAGGCCATTCATCTAGACAGGGGGGTGTGCGCAAGAAGGTGAAGGCACAAAAAATTCCCCCAGAATACATGATCACCAAGGACGATGTGGACATGGTGCCCCAAATGATCAAGGATCCTACAACCGAGGATTTCGATAATGATGCGTGCCAAAGGGACAGAATTGAGGAAGATCTGGCACACATGAAACAACTCCTCAAGCAGCTCGGAGAAGTGCAGGCAGCCGACAACAGCATAGGAATGGTGTTGGCAGTAGGCCAAAGTGGAAAGAAGGATGATCGTGGGGAAAGAAAGCACGCAAAAACTGAAGTAACAGTTGGAGGGAAACACAGCATGCGCGCATGCAAGAAAACATGCACAAGGAAAGAGAGAGCTGGGAGGAAGAAAAACACGCGAGCATGGGAGGAAGACCTAACATCGGTAGGGTTAGGTTTTTGGTAATGTATTGTAAACGGCTGAAGAGCCCAAAATGTATAAAGATAGATACGTGTGTATCATATGGGGTTCTTTCTTTTTCATTATTGTTCCATCATAGATATGTACGATTTGATGCAATATGTAATGCTAGTATGAACTATTTTTGTAAGATGTTGAGCTAGAAGAGAGGAGAGAAGGAAGATCTGAGGATTAGATCGCAGGCTAAGGAGCTTGGTGCGATCTAGTTCACCTCATAAAGATCTTACCCAACTGAGGAGAATATAATCACAAGGCGGTGTCTATGCAGGAATATCATAATAAAAGAGCCAAGAGCCAAATCTTTGTGGGCATAGCCCAGGGGGGTGAACCACGGTAATATATGTGTAATGTGATGAATGCATGCATATCTTTATTTTATTTCAGCAGCTAATTGTTGTTCTTAATGAATGAATGAATTATTCTATTTGTTGTGACATATGAATGAAGGAAATAAGTTGTTGAAGGTAATGCATAGTCGCAAATACAGTAGATTGAAATCACAATTTATAGTAGATATCTCTGAATAAATATCTCATATCTCATACTCAATCCTGGGCTATAAACTCCTAAGTCTTATAGCCATCCATTAAAGCTATCTCAGGTGAGACTGCACAGTGCATTCTGTGTGTTGTGTTTCCTTCTGGTTTACCAGGGGGGGCGATAGTTTTAGAGGCTTTATTGGAAACCCGAACAACATGAAACCTGGGTCAATAACTCAGACGGTAAAGAAGGAAGAGTAACCAACAAATGGTTTCATTGTCGTTGATAGGAATGAGAGAGGACTGAGTAGAGGAGATAGATTGAGAGAGAAAAGAATGAAGAAAAGAAGAGAGAAATGAGCCATTAGAAGGGAATGTTGAGACCCTGGAACCCTACGAAAGAAGAAATCGAATGATGGTTGAGAACCAAAGAGATAGAGTTTTCATAGAAAGACAACAGAAACCCTATTATCACACCCTGAAAATATCTGGACAAATATTTGTTTACTGATTTGCACGAAGTCTTTTTCTGTGATTTTCCACATCTACTACAGGAGTGGATACTAAGGTTGAAGAATAACCACACGATGAACCGGACTCGACAGCTAGATTGGACCCTAGTACATATTGTGCAGTTATAGTAGGTGAACAAAAAATTCACCTGTGCTGTAGAATTTTGGCTTGACCATATTGTGGTAGGCTTCATAACAGAGTTTGCAGTTGACACAACAAAGTCATACATTGCAGCGGAGAAAGAATTTCTATGCAGACCTCAAGGAAGGTACATTCGATCACTGTATACTTCTATTAAGATACTGCTATATAAAAAATGTGTAATGACCATGGAATCAGACAACTAAACTTCCCTGCGTGCATGGGGGAAGGGGGGAAGCACTGACAGAGAGAGGATAAATGGAAGGAGGTAAGGATAAAGACAAGAAGGACGAGGAAACCTTGGACCCGATCATGATGTATGACTACCAGATCAAGTGGATCTTAGTGTCAATAGGAAAGATGTGTAGTGGAGTAACCTACTAATACAAGGTGAATACCAAGAAGAGAGCTGTAGCCATGAGGGAAGGCTTGGTGAGCGATGAGGAAGAGGTAGAGGATCTCTAGGCTATGGAGTAGATTGAGGAAATCCTGCGCGTAACATATGAGAGGAAAATGAGAGGTCCAAGAGCAGGGGGAGAAGGCAGCCATCCTATCCATATTAATGTCAATGTGGAACCCATAAACCCATGTGTGACTAATACACCAAAGAGAACACCACCATTTAGACAACCGAAGTTCAGAGGAAGTCCGACAACATGAAGTACATCTTGATGTAAGAGCATCACTCCAACCCAACAAAGCGTCAGCCATCCGTCACATTCAATGTGAATTCATGGAGGAGAGAGGCGCCAACCCTCTCATTTTCAAATTTAAAATTTGTAATTAAATGTTTGTAAGGATGGAAGAGCCAAGCCATGATTTTGTGCAGGCTGTAGTTAGAGTCGCCTTTAATGGTTGACATGATAATATCTAGATTTGATTCGGACTAGACAGTCATTGAATGTAATTCAATGTAATTTATGAGAGTAGGTGAGATGGAGGGAAGAGCTCACAGAGCCCTCTTTTGTAAAAATATCTTTGTATATAGAATTAAGTAAGTTATTTTCTGAGAGGAGGATAGGAAGAAAGGAGAGAGTTGAGACTCTGTTGCAGTCAGATCTTTTGTAACCTTTGTACAAACATTTTGAGATTAATACAAAGAGCAATTTTTCCTGCATGAGAATATTTATGTCTTTATGTGTATTTGAGTGAATGTCTTTTATGCGTTCATTTTATGTTGTAGATGTATGTTAGATACCATCTACAGGGATATATAGAATTTCCTATCTGTGAGGCTATTGATTTTAGTCTAGGTTCTTTGTGGTTTCATGCAAGAGGTTACATGACAGAGTGTCGAGGACTCTATAATCCAGTGTAAAGAGTGTACATATGAGTTCTGTGGAATTTAGGAAAAGACGTGCTAGGTGGGCACACTAGAGGAATCACAAATTAAAGGGGAGAAGACTCAAGGTTGTTGAACACCTTGGAGGTAAGACTGTGTAGAGGAAGGCATAGGTAGAAGACAGAAGCACTAAGTATTCTGTGAAGCTCTGTCAAGAGGGCATCGAGTGAGTGCATAGAGTGCATAGAAGGAACTCTATTTCGAGTTCATAGACAAGAGAAGTGTCACAGAGAAGACAATCACATAGTTATTGAAGACTCTGTAGGCTAAACAAGGAGTTCTTGAGCGGAAGTTTCCAAGAGGGCACTTACATCCTTTCAAGGAGTGAAGGGAGACAGAGTTACTAAACATTCTGGAAGAAGACCTGTGCGAGGAGTGCACCAGGCCAACACTCGGGTGAAGTGTTGATAGACAACCGTCTGAAGGCTCATCAAGCAAAAAGCATGTGCAGAGGTGAGAACTTGTTTCATGTTCTTAAGCTTAGGAGGAACAATGTCTTTTGCACACAGAGTTCTAGCAGAATAGAGCATAAGATTGAGAAACCCTTCAAGGTTTCATGGTTGATAAATCTCAGGAGGGAAGGTGTTTTCGAGAACACAGGAGAGACCTGCAATTTTAGAGTTCACAGGAAGAAGATCGAAGGTCAAGACCTTCAAAGCATCGAAATCTTCCAAGACTGGGGAGAAACACAAGCTCAGGAGGAGGAGCGTCGACAACCATTAGATCAGTCGCAGAGGAGTGAATATGGACCATCGAAGCCCACGTCTAGACAACGAAAAACACACATGAGAGGAGATCAGAGCTAAACCGTTAGATCCGACACGAGGACCAAGAGTCATTGGATCGGAAAGAAGGAACATGAGGTTTAACCCTCGTATAAGCAGGAGAGTGGACTCGTCAAAGTCCCAATTTAATTAGGACCATCCATCGGAGAGGACACTTGGCAGAGATCAACACACAAGTCAGGGATTGGGAGTTGGACGAGAAGAGGAGGCTGCACTCCATACCCCTGATATGTGAAATCCCGAAATCATGAAAAGAACCATCCAACCATCCATCGTTGGAGGATAGGTGGCGAAGATCCAGAAACCGTTGGGGTTTCAAACTTCTCGAGAACGAAGGTGAAGGCTAGAGCAAACTCACAAAAGGAAAATTGTCGATTTAATCTTGGCCATTGATTGAGGAAGGATCTGAGTCGTCAGATCTGAAGCATCGTAATTTCGGGAGTCAGGAGAACAGAGGTGATTCACATCAGGAATTCCTGATAGAAAAAATCATGATGCGCCCGGAAGAGTTGGCCCTGGGTCATGGTGAAGGGTTACATCTGAAGGATTTAAGGGAGGAGCTAAGGACTGTTAATCCCTTTTCGAGGTTTCGGGACTTGGAAGAGTCGGGTGTCTTGGAATGCAAAGTCCCGACATCGCGAAACATGATGCGCCTATTGTGTAGGCTTGTAGTCACATGGTTTTGGTCACGTGAAGGGAGCTCACGCCTAGTGCTTGTTTGCATGGGTTGAGTCTCTAAAGGACCCGTGGTTATATTTACGTGGAGATTTCAGCAGGGAATCAGGGAGATGCTTCAGCTCACTAGAGGTGAAGAACGATCCTTGACCGGGAGGTCATCGGACCCTGCCGAGGTGAAGGTAGGGGGTCTGCATCATGTGGTATTAGAGCCACTTTCTGTCTGCATACAACAGGCAGAGGGAGGTAGAGTAAGTAAGGAGAATACTCTAATACACACCATCAAGTGGTATCAGAGCAAAATTTCGTGTATATATTTTAGGCGAAAAAGGATTGAAGGAGAAATTTTGGTAACATCAAGTGGTATCAGAAGTTCATCTGTATACAGCAGGTGAAGGAAGGCAGAATATCGACATTCTGTGAGGAGGGTTGTTGCATGGACGCAACACTAGAAATTGTTTTCAGCCAGGTGAGTTGTAAGAGGACATGGGGATGCTCTCGGATGTAGAGTGATCCATAAATTTTCCAGAACGATAGACGGAAGGTAGAGATGGCTACTGAAGGCCATGAATGTGGTCAAGACAAGGACCGCCAATAGAGAAGTAAGGCTGAGATAAGCCAAGAGCTCACTGAGATAAGAGCACGAATGGATAATCTTGCATTTAAGATGCAACAGGATGCAAAAGCACGCTGGGTATATGAGTGGCCCATAAAGAAGAAGGTGAAGTGGCCAGTCAAGAGATTCTTGGCCAGAAACATAGTTACCAACTTAATGAGAACTCTACAGAGTTCTCGTTTTTGGGGGGGCTAAGTTTTTTACCTCGTTTTTAAAAATGGTGCTACCAGTAGCACCCCCCTCCATTTTTAGGTTGCTTTTTTGATATTTTAAATTTTCTGATACATAAGATTTCCACTTTGTTTTTTAAATGCTCGTTTTTTCATTTATTTTCAATTTTTTCATTTATTATTATTTTTTTTCTCAATGATGTTTTTTCATCTATTTTCAAACTTTTCAATTTTATTTTTATTTTTATTTTTATTCAATCTTTTTTTAATCATATTTCCATGCTTCATCCAATGTTAAAAATGTTGTACACCATCTATTTTTTTGAAATTAAGATTTTTCGTATAATTATCCGTCCTTAATTAAGTTATGGTTCCATACATTTTAAATATAGTGGAAAATATCATTTTTAACACACTTTTTTTACCTTACTTCAAT
>SNQJ01S0133427.1:41329-62213 GCA_010110895.2 Picea sitchensis
AGTTTTGAAGCCCATGTTTGAAAAATGTTGTAATTTTCACCCTGTTTTAAAAAATGGTGCTACCGGTAGCACCACTTTTTGATTTGGGGGTTGATTTTGATGTTTTTTATGCAAAAATATGGGTTTTTTGGGCCAGAGTTCTCATTTTGAGGTCACAGTTTTCATTAAGTTGGTAACTATGTTTAGAGGGAAGCGACAACTGTTGAGAAGGTGGCTAAGGTATGTTGAGGACCTCAGACATGAAGAAGAAGTGGTTCACATATGCGAGCCAAAAGATGGGAGAAATCTCAGTGATGATGAGGAGAAGAGATCATTGGATGATCTCAGAGACTATCAGGAGGGCAGGGCAGAAATCCCAAATTATCAGGTGGGCAAGGAAAGCGAGATGAGATTCGTTGACAATCTCATGAACTCAAAGGTGAGTTCAGATCAACAAGGAGAGCCGATGGAGAAGGGTCAGAAATACATTCTGATCATTGGGAGAATTGAGGTATTCCTACCAAATAGCCTAGTGGAGGCTAGGGAATGTGTTGCAGATGTAGCAACAGGAGAAGGAAAACCAGCCGTGACTATCATAGAGAAGGAGAAGGATCAGATATTGATGTCTTCCCCAGAAGAAGGAGAGCATGCAGATAAGGTACTCACTCCATGGGAGAAGGAGTTAGAAATGCTGGAGGATTGGTTGAACCATCCAAAGCCAGTAGATGACTACCATGAGAAGAAAGTCATGCAGACTATGGGAGAAGGGCATTCAAAGAAATTGATAAGAAATTTCAGCCAAGAAGCTGAACAGATGATGACTGCAGTGCCGAGGTCTGCAGCAGGAGATGACGCAAAATTCCAGTCTAAGGAGAAACTGGAAGAAGCTGGAGTTGAACCAGCAGGAGAAATGACATAAGCAAAGCTGTCAAAGGAGGTGACTAAGTAGTAGGTCAGTCAAGAGGAGACTGCAAAGATGGATTCTACAGCAGAGTGGAAATTCAAGGCCACAATAAATGGAGAAGACAACATGGGGGATCAGATTGATCTACCCATGGATCTATGTGAAGGGAACATGCAGCAGAGCAGGTTGCATGAAGAGGAAAGCCAACCATTTGAGAAGTTGGAAGAAGTGATTGAGAAGATAAGAAGGATGTTGTTGAGGTCATCACATGAGACTGCCAACAGGGAGAAGATGAGCAGAGGAAGACCTGCAAGAATAGCAGGGCAGCAGCAGTAGCAGCAACAAAGCAGCAGAGCAGATGGACAACTCCAAAGAACAGTTTGGGATCCAGGTGGATTTCAATAGAGATGGGAAGCTCATGAGCAAGAGATAATGAATTTTTCGCAGTGGTGGAGTATGATGCAGGAGCATCACTCCAACCCAACAACGCGTCATCCAAACATCACATTTAGTGCACATTCATGGAGGAGAGAGGAACCAACCCTCTCATTTTCAAATTTAAAATTTGTAATTAAGAGTTTGTAAGGATGGAAGAGCGAAGCCGTGATTTTGCGCATGCTATAGTTAGAGTCGCCTTTAATGGTTGACAGAATGAGATCTAGATCCAATTCAGACTAGACAACCATTGAATGTAATTCAATGTAATTTATGAGAGTAGGTGAGATGGAGGGAAGAGCTCGCAGAGCCCCCTTTTGTAAAAATATATTTGTATCTAGAATTAAGTAAGTTGTTTTCTGAGAGGAGGATAGGAAGAAAGGAGAGAGCCGAGACTCTGTTGCAGTCTAATCTTTTGTAACCTTTGTACAAGCATTCTGATATTAATACAAAGAGTAGTTTTTCTTGCATGAGAATCTTTATGTCTTTATGTGTATTTGAATGAATGTCTTTTATGCATTCATTTTATGTTGTAGATGTATGTTAGATGCCATTTGTAGGGATAGATTGAATTTCCTATCTATGAGGCTATTGATTCTAGTCTGGGTTTTTTGTGGTTTAATGAAAGGGGTTGCATGATAGAGTGCTGAGGAATCTGTAAGCCAGTGTAAAGAGTGCACATATGAGTTCTGTGGAATTCAAGAAAAGACGTGCCAGGAGGGCGCACTAGAGGAATCATAAATTCAAGGGGAGAAGACTCAAGGTTGCTGAACACCTTGGAGGTAATACTGTGTGGAGGAAGGCACATGTAGAAGACAGAATCACTGAGTATTATGTGAAGCTCTGCCAGGAGGGCATCGAGAAAGTGCATAGAGTGCATAAAAGGAACTCTATTTCGAGTTCATAGAAAAGAGAAGTGTCACAGAGAAGACCCTCACAGAGTTACTGAAGACTCTGTAGGCTCATCAAGGAGTTCTTGAGTGGAATTTTCCAAAAGGGCACTTATATGCTTCAAGGAGGGAAGGGAGACGAACTTACTAAACATTCTGGAAGAAGACCTGTGTGAGGAGTGCACCAGGCCAACACTTGGGTGAAGTGTTAATAGATAGTTGTCTGAAGGCTCGTCAAGCACAAAGAGTGTGCAGAGGTGAGAACTTGTTTCAATTTCTTAAGCTCAGGAGGAACAGTGTCTTTTACGCACAGAGTTCTAGTAGAACGAAGCAGAAGATTGAGAAACCCTTCAAAGTTTCAGGGTTGATAAAGCTAAGGAGGGAAGGTGTTTTCGAGAACACATGCGAGACCTGAAATTTTAGAGTTCACAGGAAGAAGATCGAAGGCCAAGACCTTCAAAGCGTCAAAATATTCCAAGACTAGGGAGAAGTGAAAGCTCAGGAGGAGGACCGTTGGCATCCATTAGATCAGTCATAGAGGAGTGAATTTGGACAGTCGGAGACCACGTCTAAACAATGAAAACTGCACACGAGAGGATATCATAACTAAACCTTCAGATCTGGCACAAGGAGTAACAACCATTGGATCCAAAAGAAGGAACATGAGGTTTAAACCTCATATAAGTAGGAGAGTGGACTCGTCAAAGTCCTAATTTAATAAAGACCATCCATCGGAGAGTACACATGGCAGAGATCCACACACAAGTTGGGAATCGGGAGTTGGATGAGCAGAGGAGGCTGCACTCCATACCCCTGATACGTTAAATTTTGAAATCATGAAGAGAACCATCCAACCATCCATCGTTGGAGGACAGGTGGCGAAGATTCGAAAACCATCGGGGTTTCGGACTACAAGAGAATGAAGGTGAAGTTCACAGAAAAATTGCTAAAGGAAAATCATCGATTTAATCTTGGTCATTGATTGAGGAAGGATCTAAGTCATCAGATACGAAGCATCAAAATTTTGGGAGTCGGGAGAACAGAGGTGATTCGAATCGGGAATTCCTGATATGTGAAATCACGACGCGCCTGGAAGAGTTGGCCCTGGGTTTTGGTGAAGGGTTATATATGGAGGATTTAAGGGAAGAGCTAAGGACCATTAAGCCCTTTTCGAGGTTTCGGGACTTGGAAGAGTCGAGTGTCTGGGAATGTAAAGTCCCGACATCGTGAAACGTGACGTGCCTATTCTGTAGGCCTGTGGTCACATGGTTGTGGTCATGTGAAGGGAGCTCACGCATGGTGCTTGTTTGCATGGGATGAGTCTTTAAAGGACCTGTGGTTATATTTATGTGGATATTTCAGTAGGGAATCAGGTAATTGCTTCAACTCAACAAAGATGAAGAATGATCCTTGACCAGGAGCTCAGCGGAACCTGTCGAGGCAGAGGTAGGGGGTCTGCATCACATCTACACAAGGAGAAACAAATGGAGAATCCATTTCAGGTAGCGTTAGTCAAGTATCTAAACCGCGCGGAGGAGGTAGCAGTTCAGTATTCAGAATGGCAAGACACAATCCCACCATTAGGTTACCAAAATTTCAGGGAGAAGCAGCAGAAGACCCTGAGAAGCATTTGTTCATTTGTGCAAAGATCTAGGAAGAAAAAAAGATCACTGATGAAGATACTAAACTCGCGCAGCTAACTATTACTCTAAGAGACCGCGCACTAGACTGGTACATGATTTTAGACACAAACAGTGCCCCAGGGATGACAAGGACACTGGCCGACATTAAGAAGTTATTGATTAATGAGTTCTAGAAGCCAAGATCAAAGGATCAGTACATGAACGATATGATCGAAATATTACAGAAACCAAGAGAGTCGATATGGGATATTGATCAGATATTTAAGAAACTGAAGGGGAAGTTAAAATATCTCATGACCGATATGCAACATCGACACCTGCTTTTCAACTCACTACTCCCACACTTAAAATACCCTTTATGAGAACAAAAATTTCAGACGCAGGAAGAGGCTCTTGAGGCAACCTTGTAACTGGAAGAGAACTAGTACCAACAAACATACCTAGCTATCGAAGAGTTGAAGGAGGATTTGAAGAATCTAAAATTTCATCTTAACCAGAATAAGAACAAGGACAAATGAGAAGTCGTTTGGTGTACCACATGTAGGACAGAAGGACACCACAAGAACGAATTCCCAATGTTCGTGCAGTATATGGCAGCAGGTATGCCAAATTTGTTACCATCGGGAGGACTATGGTGCGAAATATGCAAGAAACTGGATCAAAACCCCTATCACTGCACGATGATGCAGAAATACTAGACAGTTCCAAAGATTTCATATTGCACCTTTTGCAAGTCAGTGGGCCATGACAATAAAGATTGAAGAACTATGGAGTTGATGTGAGAAAGAACATTAGATGCATATAGAGTGTAGGCAGAAATGATGACTGGGCAAGAAGCACCACAATTTATTCAAATTCCAGCTCCATATAACACTATGCAGCAACAATATAATACTGCACAACAACTGTACAATAAAACACAACCGCAGTACAACCCGACACAACCTCAGTACAATACCGCACAGTATAATCAGGCGCCACAATATAACTTTACGAGAGGCGATCGAGTAGGCTACAGAGGAGGAGGATGAACCAGAGGAGGTTTTAGATGAGGTAGAGGACCAGTCACATGTCACAATTGTCAACAACCAGGACATTATGCATGAGAATGTCCACTTCCACCAACGACTTGTATGTATTGTCGCGCATCGGACCATGATACAGAGGAATGTCTGACATTACTAGTAAAGATTAAGGAAAAGAGGAACCAAAACAATTAGAATGTTTAGTGGATTTCATCCGAAGCAAGGGATGAAGGAAAGAACATTAATACAGTCACTCATGGAGGAACAAAAACAGGAAATGACGTAGCTCGATAGAAACTAGAAAAAAATAAGTGGGTGAAGAAGAACACTGAACCAAAGAAGCAGTTCGATACACAGAAGGAGAAGGAGATATTAAAACAAGTCAGACAATAATTTTGGAAGGAGGAGATAACGTCAACTTCAACTACGCAGCAAGACAAGGAAGCACCAGAATACGAGATGCCTCCATCATTGGATCATACCAACGAGATGCAACACATGGGACAAGTAAGTATAACCAAAGGCTTTTTGCAATCATGTGTAAATTTATTAAGGGATCCATCATCTATGAAAATATTGAAAAATATCCTAGAAAAATGTAGCAGCAAGACAGAAGAAAATCTATTACCAAAAATTAATCACCTACACACAAGAAGAAGAACAAGTAGGGAATTTAGACTGAATGCTAACATTGGGGATTTCAATATGGGAGACATTATACTGGATCTAGGATCGGAAGTGAATGTATTACCAAAGAAGACATGGAAATTCATGGGAGAGCCAACATTAGGATACTCACCTATTCAATTAAAACTAGCAAACCAGGATGGAGTCCTACCAATCAGTAGACTAAAAGGAGTGACAGTCGACGTAGATAGAGTGCGCACTAAAGCAGACTTTGAAGTCATTGAAATAGTGGATGACACAACAACTTACCCAACGTTGCTTGGTATGGATTGGGCGTTTGACAACCAGGCCATAATCAATTTGAAGACCATGAAAATGACATTTGAGTCCAAAGAATATAGGGTCATCACATCATTAGACCCATCAGAAGGGGAGAGGCTTGTAGAACGTACCTACCTAGACTTAGAGGAAATCAACCAATTGTACAGAACAACTGCACGTGACGCGGATTATGTAAACCCAACTATAGATGGGGTACTTAGTTGGTGGAGAATTAATTCATGTGCAACAGACTCAGACACCGGGTTAGAGAGCTGGCAACAAAGTCTACACGAAGTATCCAGGAGAAGATGTGCACGAATAGACCACGCAGTAAGATGGGTAGGCATAGAAATCAAAGAACCGCCCAGTTTCCATGGACTAAATGATTTGGAAACATTCTTGAAACAATACGAAGATGTAGTGTTAGAGAACCAAAGACTGTTAGCACTTGACTTAGCATTCAAGGCCACACATGCAATATGGTGGGGCACACACAAAGAGAAAATCACATACTGGTATCAATGTAAGCGGTTACTGTGCATAAGGTTCGACGCAGAACAAAAAAACAACAAAGATAAAAAATATGAAGGACAAGGGACACCAATAGAACACTTGGAGAAGTGAAAAATGATGTGCAAAATGACACCACCAGAGCAATGGCCTCATTACTTCATATACACTCTAGAGGGCATACTAGTGAATTGGTATACAGACCAGGAATTGCGTAAAGGAACTACGACATGGACGACATTGCAACAAAATTTTTCAATCACTTTCTCATTTGAACATGAGAACCCCAACATAGATGCATCCCTTAAACGGATCAGAGGAATAATATTCATCAAATAACCATAAATGGAACTTATCACAAAAGAGAAACAACGGAACAAACAGATAGTTAAGGACTTGTTGTCATGTTACCATGTACAGGAGGAAGCACTAGATGGAGATGACCCGCGAGATATTCAAATCAAAGAAGAAGAAGGAGAAAGAGATGTGGAGGGACTACCCATAGAATCAAAAGTCATTTACGCACCAATCAAGGTAAAGAAAGTTAACATCGGGACAGTTGAGTATCCCAAAATGGCCATCATTGGAGATTACTGGGATGAGCAAATAGTAGAAAGCATCACAGAGTTGTTGCACGAATACAATGACCTATTTCCCACAAAATTTATAGAGATGAAGGGTATAGATGAAGAACTAGGAGAAATGAATATACCACTTAGACCTGATGCGAGACCTATTAGACAACGACCCTACAGATTGAAACCAATATACAAACAGAAAATCAAAGTTGAGATCGACAGGATGCTTGAAGTCGACATCATAGAACCAATTGAGGAGTCAGAATGGATAAGCCCAATGGTAGTACATGACAAGAAACAAGGAGGGATCAAAATATGCATCGACTTAAGGAAGTTGAACGATGCATGCTTACATGATCCATTCCTGACACCGTTCACAGATGAAGTATTAGAGAACGTGGGAGGACATGAAGCTTACTCATTCACTGATGGATTCTTAGGCTACCATCAGATTAAGATAGAACAGGAGGACAGACACAAGACCGCATTTGAGACAGAATGGGGATCTTATCAGTACATAGTCATGTCATTTGGACTGAAGAATGCACCCGCAATATTTTCCAAAGTGGTCATCGTAACATTTAAGGAATTCATCCATCAGTTTCTTGAAGTATACCTAGATGATTGGACATTATATAGTCTGTTGAAAAACCATATGGAAGTTTTATGGATGATGTTAGAACGATGCAGACAGTGCCAGATATCACTGAACATCAAGAAATGCATATTTGGAACACCGTTTGGGATACTATTGGACCACATAGTATGCAAACAAGGTTTATTAGTAGATCCAGAAAAGATCGCAGTCATTGTTAACTTGCAAGCACCAAAAACAGTCAGTCAACTAAGAGAAAAGTTAGGACACACAAGATACTACAAGAAATTCATCAAAGGATATGCGCAGATCATAGCATGGATGGAAAAACTATTAAGGAAGGATACAAAGTTCTAGTGGAAAGACGAGTGTCAACACAGTCTGGATACCTTGAAGGAAAAGATGGTTACTGCACCGATATTAGTATTTCTAGACTGGGAAAAGACATTCCATGTGCATGTAGATGCATCATCCATAACACTTGGAGCTATCTTGGCACAACGAGGAGTGGGAGACTTGGATCACCCGATAGTGTTTGCAAGAAGAAAGTTATCAGACTCGGAACAAAACTATAACACGATAGAAAGAGAAGGCCTAGCCATGGTCTAAGCACTACAGAAGTTCAGGAATTACTTATTAGGAAAACACTTTAATATGTTCACAGATCACTCATCCCTGAAATAACTAGTCAACAAGCTAGTGTTGGGGGGGAGAATTTGTCGATGGTTACTGTTATTTTGAGAATTTGACTTTGAAGTAATAGTTAAACCAAGAAAATTGAATGCAGGACCTAGCCACCTATCAAGGGTCACAAATGGAGAAGAACTTACGAATCTAGAAGACAACTTTCCTAATTCATAGTTATTCTCAGTACATATTGCTGATGAGTACTTCACATATATCATTCAGTACTTGAGTGCAGGTACTGCGCAACAAGAATATAGCACCATGCAGAAGAAGATCCTGGTAGTCTGCACTGCTGACTATCAACTGATTGCAGGACATTTATATAAAATGGGCGTAGATAGCATCTTGCAAAGATACATGTTAGAGCATGAAAGACCAAGAATTTTAGAAAAATCACATGAGGGAATTATAGGAGGGAATTATGGAGGGAAAGCTACTATGCAGAAGCTATTTTGCGTAGGACTATGGTGGCCAACAATTCATAGAGACTCGAAGGAGTACTGTCAAATATGCGATGTCTGTCAAAGGGTAGGCAAACCCAACATAAGAGACGAGATGCCACTAAGACCACAAGTAACACTACAGGAATTTGAAAAATGGGCAACAGACTTTGTGGGACCAATTAACCCACCAGCCAAAAGAACAGGGGCAAGGTACATCATCATTGTTTCGAAATACTTAACAAGATGGGTGGAAGCCGCACCAGCAAAAGATTGTAGTGCAGAAACAACAACACACTTTTTGTTTGAACAACTAATCACTAGATTTGGGTGCCCAAGAGTTTTGATGAGCGACCAAGGAATGCACTTCATAAACAACACCATCCATGCGATGATTGAAGAATTTGAAGTCCATCATCAAAAGAGCACATCATATCATCCAAAGGCAAATGGCATAGTGGAAGTCTTCAACAAAATTCTGGAGAACACACTAACAAAGATTTGTAACGTTAACATAGATGACTGGGACCTCAAAGTACCAGTAGTATTATGGGCATACAGGACTACATGCAAAAATTTGACAGGGCACACACCATTTAAACTGGTTTATGGCCAAGAAACAATAGTGCCATTAGAATTTTTAGTACCCAGCTTGCACATAGCAGCTATCACACAAATGATAGAACAAGGCGTAGTACAGGAGAGACTGAATCAGTTATTGACCATGGAGGAAGACCGAATCTTGGCAGGATTCCATCAAAAAGTGCAGAAAGCAAGAGACAAATCTTGGCACGATAGATACATCAAGAAGAAAATGTTCAAGGAAGGAGATCTAGTATTGATGTATGAAAGTAAATCATTTCAGCACCCAGGAAAACTTAGAATGCATTGGTTAGGATCGTACAAGGTAAAATATGTCACAGATGGAGGAGTTGTATAGTAAATATATTTAGTAGGTGCAGAACTCAAAGGAATGATCTATGCGAGCCGAATAAAACTGTATAAGGATAGTCGACCACCCACCGCGTAGTAAAAAAAATTAAAAATGAAAAAGAACAAAAAGTAAACAAAACTAAAGAGGGCGCAGTGCGCCAAAGGTAGAAAGGCCACACGAAGCTAGAAACACGAATTCAGAAAAGGCAAGGACAACAATTATATACAAAGGGAAACAAGCGGGAAAATGAAACTCGACAAGACAACACTAGGCGGAATTAAAGGACGACAAGGACCAATGGGACATCACATTAATCACGCCAAATGGAGACGACAAAGAAAGAGCAATGGAAAGTATGAAACCATCATATATGCATTAAACCCACATTTATGGTGCATTAAAACCATAATGGAGGAAGTGTCCTCATCAAGCTTCATGGGAAGCTGATGCAACATGCGAGCATGGGAGAAACTAGTTTATTCGCGAAAGGAGAACTGACAGAGAGTAATAGTAGCTAGAATGCACAGAGAGAGGCTACGGAGATCATAGAAGTTATTCGAACCCAACAAACGTTCGACAATCACCACAAGCCAGAGTGCCAGACCAACCAGGGTTCAAACTAGGTCATGAGGACCATTGGAGGAGGATGAACAACAGTAGTCGAAGATCTTCAATGTTGATGAAATCCCATCCCCAAAGACAATACCGGTGAATCCTACACCGATTATGGAAGAAATTTAACAGCTAGAAGTAGAGGCCATGAAAGTAGATACGCTAGCAGTGGCGCAGGAACCTCAGAGCCAGGAAATAGAAACCCTAAAGGAGGTGCAACCAAAGAGCACCAAAACATACCCGAAAGTTAATGGAATGATGCCAAATCTAGAAGCAACAGTGGATCCATATGAGTCTCAAATGACCATCTCAGAACATCCAGCAGGGGAGACCGGTGAAGATGTCTCGGCTTGGTTGGAATGGCTTACAGAGGAGCAACCGGAAGTTGTCAGAACTTCGAGCCAGCCACCACAGTAGAAAGACAAGATACAAATACCAAGTTCACCCCGCAAGAAACCTGCAACAGAAATTGTTCTACCACACATACCAGCTAGAGTATAGGTAGGACCAGAGCTACTGGGCCATGTCAGGAAGCTCAAATATTCAGACCATGATGTAGCAAACGAATCCAAGTTCCCGAAAATTGCGTAGAGTGTCTTTATACAGACCATAGGCACAACTCAAGTTGGAGAACTGATTAACCAACCATACTAGTGGGCAACGGGGCTAGAGAAAACAAGAATTTTAGGTCTGTTGAACCTACCACATTTTGGCAGAGGCCAGTACGCAACAACATGAGTCAAAAAAATATTAGAAGTCACACATGGAGGGGACATATGGCTTGAAAATCCCATCCCCATAATTGTTGAGCTTATTGCGCAAATAACAAGGTTACCAATTTGGGGTATGGATCCCATGTTGTTTTTGGATGACAAAACTAAGGAGAAAGCGCTAGTAGAAGAAATGAAGAAGAAGTATGGCACTGCCAAGGGGACAAGAGGCATCATCATCAAACAGATCAACAATGCAGCCACACAATTGGGCGCAAAAATATTAGCCTGCATGCTGCTAAGAAAATGCCTCAAAGAGGAAGTACCAGATGGAGTTGTTGTTGTTGCAGCCTAGTGCACAGAAGGTACCTCAATGAGCTGGGTGCCATACTTATTGAACTTGTTCCTAGAGGACTGCAAGGATGTGCAGGACCTAGGCAAAGAGTTCCACTACTCATGGATGATTACCTTAATAGCCTTCATGGGATGGCGAGAACCAAGGTATGTAGTTTTTTGTACCAGACCAAAGCCTGTGGGAGTAAGGTATCTATTGTTGAGATCCAGGTCGAATGCCAGGCATAAGAGGGATAATGGGATCATATTTAAATCATACCTACATGAAATGTAGGAAGCCATCAACCGAATGTGGAGAATTACACCAGAAGTTGTCGCACGATATGCGAACATTGCCAATTTCCAGGCCACACAAAAAACAATGTGGATATAGGCAAAGAAGGATCCGACTAAATAGTGGCTACATATGTGCTACTGCATCACATAGGGTGATATCGACATGGTCATCAGCGAATGGCCCGACGAATGGAGGATCCCAACCATTATTGGGAAGTGTTGGAAGGAATAGTAAAGGAAGGGGTAGAGCAGGGAGAAAGACAGCCTTTGAAAATCCAAGTGCCCAAGAGACCAAGAACGGTCAAGGAAATCCAACATAGATAAACGAAGGGCCAAAGAAGACAGGGACCCAGAAGGGGAAGAAGGAGAATACACAGCTAACGAAGGAACATCAGAAATGGGCCGAGGGAGTGGAGGAGACCTCCTCAAATCCCAACACACAGGAACCAGGGAGAAATAAGAGACCAACCACGCAAGCAGAAGGCACGCGCAAGAAATCAAAGGCACAACGGGCATCACAAGAATATATGATCATGAAGGATGATGGGGAAATGATCACCAGAATGGTCCAGGATTGTCTAGCCGAGGAATTCGACCATGCAACACATCATAGGGACAAACTGCAAAAAGAGATGGCAGAAATGGGGCAATTCCTCAAGAAATTTTGGGAAGTACAGATAACAAGTAGCAGCAGAGGCATAGATCGATGAACACCGTAGACAGAAGGAAGAATGAAAGAGGAAGATCAACAGTCAGACAAGGGGATATTGCAACCACACGTAACATTCCATATCAACCCTAATATGCTACACATGGACGAAATTGTGGGGTAGACACCCTTGAAAGAATTAATCCAAATCCAACTTGTGTTGACATGGACACCATCAGGGGCACTACAAAGGTTTCAGGTGAGTGTCAACCATGAGGTACAGTATCGTGCACAAAAATACTTAACCGAATTGAAGTGGGCAACAAAGAAACGAGAAAAATTGAAAATAGGCTACAAGAATGCTCAATCTGAGACCGAAAAGGAAAGGGAGTGCCTAAAAGGATTGGAGCAGAAAGTGGTAGGAACTTATGAGAAGATTCCACAGGCCACGAAGAGTGAGGAAATCGTAGCAACATAAAAGATTGATCGGATTGCGCAGGAAATTGATCAATATCAAAAAGAGATCGAGAATCTCTAAGAATAACTCACACCAACCACTCCAACAGTAGTCAAGGAGCAAAGGAAACAAGAAGCAACAATGCAGTTGCAGAAGATAGAGCAACAGGTTAGCACAACAACTGGCTTGTTCGATAAAACAATGCAACTTTGGACAAGGTTGGAGGAGGATCCACAGGTCCAACGGTGGGACAAGGAAGAGGAAAGGATCAATGCAATGATCCAAGAGCTCAAGCAGAAGCAGAATACCATACCAATCCTAGAAAAAGTCAAAGGGACACATGAGATGAAGAAGCTATAGGCAAAACTCATAATTGTGCAAATGCAGAAACAAGAGCGTCAGACTCAAATAGATCCATTATAGGTGCAGGTAGCAGAATTACTGGCACAAGAAGAGGAGGCTAAGAAACAGATAGCACAAACCCAGGCAGAATGTGCAGGATTGATCAGCGACAAAGTGGTAGTCTAGGTATTGGACAAATCAAGGAGAACACTGTGCAGGCACTGACACAAGCAACATAACTCAAGGAAAAGTTCCATACGATCACCAAGGAGATCGAGGAAGCTCAGAAGGATTAGGTGGCCTAGGACAAGCCACATTTCAGTGTTGGGGGTCTGTTGGAAGTAGGCCGAAGTGGAAAGAAGGATGATCATGGGGAAAGAAAGCATGCAGAAACTGAAGTAACAGTTGGAGGGAAACACAACACGCACGCATGCAAGAAAACATGCACAAGGAAAGAGACAGTTGGGAGGAAGAACAAAACGCGTGCATGGGAGGAATAACTAACGTCGGTAGGATTAGGGTTTTGGTAATGTATTGTAAACGGTCAAAGATACCGAAATGTATAAATATAGATATGTAGATATCATAGGGGGGTTCTTTCTTTTGCATGGTTGTTCCATCATAGATATGTACGAGTTGATGTGATATGTAATGATGGTATGAACTATTTTTGTAAGATGTTGAGCTAGAAGAGAGGACAGAAGGAATATCTAAGGATTAGATCGCAGGCTGAGGATCCTGGTACGATCTAGTTTGCCTCATAAATATCTTACCCATCTGAGGAGAATATAAGTGNGTAATATCTATGTAATGTGATGAATGCATGCATATCTTTATCTTATTTTAGTAGTTAATTTTTGTGCTTAATGAATTAATGAATTATTCTATTTGTTTTGACATATGGTTGCGTTATTAAGGAAATAAGTTGTTGAAGGGAATGCATATTCACGAATACAGTAGATTGCAATCACAATTTATAGTAGATAGCTCTGAATACAGATCTCATATCTCATACTCAATCCTGGGCTGTAAGCACCTGAGTCTTATGTTGATTAAGGTTGTTTCTCATTGATGTCAACCCTTGAAGAAAGCCCTGTAGCACAAAGGTTTGGGTAATGGACCCAAGATTGTTTGATGTAAAGATGACTCATTGTTTTTTTTTCATGGTTGATAAGAAGTAAATATGGATGAGCTCCAAAGTGGTCCCCTTATGGTGAAATCCCTCATGGAAAGACGCTTTGTAGAGTGATAGAACCCATGCTTAATTGTGGAATAATGAGATGAAGGACAATGAATTTGTCAGTGAAACTATCCTAGATGGATAGTGCTTGTCATGCCATTTCTGGTGGTATGTGGAAAGTCACATAAATCCTCATGGTTAGAGAGTTATGACCATATGAAGTTGGAGAACCCCTCATGAGTCTTATAGAATCCCCCAAGGGTCAAAGTGCTTTGCAAAAGAATTTATTTTAAATGAAGAAGCCCTAAAACAAGGAAAGTGTAATGTTACATGAAGATATAAATAAGAGGCAAAGCTTACTCATTAAGAACACACTTGTACATATTGTATATCTATTTTCTTGTTTAAAGCTTATTGTAAATACTTGTGGATACATCTAAAGTGGCAGACGCCTGAGGTAGCACAAAGGGTTGATGGTGAAATTCTTGGAATTACAACGAATTCAAAAACCCTATTTTTTGAGGCATACATGGGTTATCTGTGTATAGGGTGCGTACATGTACGTGGGTTGGCTATGTATAGGGTGTGTACATATGCGGGCTGGCTGTGAATAGGGTGAGTACATGTACGCGGTTTGTCTATGCATAGGGTGCTTATGTACGTGGGATGGCTATGTACAGGGTGAGTACATGTTGGTAAAGCCATGGAAACATGAGAAGATGAAGATACAGAGGTTCTAGATTCTGAGATTAAGCTCTAGGAAGGTCTAAAGTGCTTAGATACATCAGATCCATCCATTGTTTCAAAATGTATGTCATTATTTCTATGAATAGTTGGATTTTGATGTATGCATGAGGAATGGCAATGGAGATTTGAGAATTCTCCCTAGAGAGACTAGTGGCTACATGGGATCTTCTGTATAAGTCAGATATACATAAATACAGTGTTGGTATATTTATCATTGATAATTCTTGTATTTCTTGGCATATGGCTAAGGGTTTTTATGGTACATGGTTGAGAGCTTGTATTTGTATATGAGGATGCATGCTCAGGGTACAGTTACAGTCTGGATATAGTGACATGTTATAGATCTATGTGAAAGAAGTTACAGAGAATCATAAGTTTTTCAAGTGAAAGGAAACCCTAGTTCTAGAATGCATACACAGATTGCTTAACAGTTAGGGCACGTACATACGCGGGTTGCATAATAGATAGGGTGCATACATATATGGGCTGCAGTATTACAGGTCGCGTATCTATTGTATTTTTGTAGATACATGTTCAGTTCAGGTACAGATTGATTACAGGGCAATTGTATAGATTGGATACAGGTCGGTGGTATAGGTTGATACAGTTGTACAACAATATATCTCACAGTGATAGGTTGACAGTGGTTCCATCATTCTACTTATACTTCAGGGCAGTTGGACTGGTCAAGGACAAGTGGTTGTAGCCGGAGAACACAGGGGGTTGTAGCCTCCTTCTAGTTGTAACCAGAGAATTGGGGAGTTGGAGCTTCCCTCAAGTTGTAGCCTAAGAAACTAGGGGGTTGGAGCCTCCTTCCAGTTGCAGCTGGAAAACAAAGGAAGTTGGTGCTTCCAATGAATGTNGGAGCCTCCTTTCAGTTGCAGCTGGAAAACAAAGGAAGTTGGTGCTTCCAATGAATGTAATTATTCAAGACATATAAGAAAAATCATTCTGTGGTTTTCTCCCGATTTGGGTTTCCACGTAAAACACTGGTGTACTGTGTATGTGTGTGATTGTTAATTTCTTATTGCTCATTATTGGATAATAATTATACATTGATATAACACTTGGATTACTTGAAGAAAAAGGATTATAATTACGCTATTACTGATTCACCCCCCTCTCAATAATCCAACAATTGGTATTAGAGCAGGTTCCTTGAGAAATCAGTCTAACCACTGAAAGGTAGATCATGGAGAATACCAACTTGTATAAAAATGGAATACCATAGTTTGATGGACAAAAGTATGTTTTTTGGAGCATAAGGATGAAGACATATATACAGGCACACGGATTTCAAGTTTGGCAATCAATTGTAGATGGATACATGGCACCAACAGTTCCACCAACAAATGAAAAAGCAGTAAAAATCGGTGAGAATAATTCCAAAGCCACAAATTCACTTTTGAATGGTCTTAGTAATACGATATTCACCAAAGTTGCACATTGTAAATCCACTAAAGAGATTTGGGACAAGATTCAAAATATTTATGAAGGATATACAAAAGTCAAAGAAGCAAAGCTTCAAACTTATAGAGGTTAGTTCGAACAACTAAAAATGAAGAAAGATGAAGATATTGCAACCTATTTCTTACGAGTCGATGAAACAGTGAATGAAATCATAGGATTCAGAGAAGAAATCAAAGAATATGTAATTGTTCAAAAGGTACTAAGATCTCTTCCTATGAGATTCAACCCTAAGATATCAGCACTAGAAGAAATATCGGATCTAGACTCAATAAGCATGGACGAACGACATGGAATCTTCATAGCATATGAAATGAGAACTGAACAGGAAAATCTAGATGTAACAGAAGCATCATTCAAAGCATCCAAAAGATCAAAGCAAAAGAAAAAGGAACAAGAAGAATATAGCAGCAACAGTGACGTCTCGAAAGATGATGAAGAAGTAGCCAACTTCGTCAAAAGATTGAACAAGGGAACCAACGGTAGGTATAGAGGTAAGCTTCCTTTAATTTGTTTTAATTGTCATGGTATTGGTCATTTTTCTAACAAATTTCCTCATAAGAAAAAGAGAAATGATGAAGGTTACTCAAAAGGAAAACAAACATATAAAGGAAAAAGAACTACAAAGAAAGTTTTCAAGAAAATCTTATGCACCAAAGAAGACATCTCAGCATCAGGTGAAGATGAAGTCAGTGACAGTGAGACGGGAAGAGTTCTATTCATGGCAGTATAAGACTCAGATAAAGAAGACTCTGAAGAAGAATATGAAGAATCCAAAGAAGAATATGAAGAAGTCAAAGAAGAAATTGAAGAGGCAGAAGTTGACTTTCGAGAAGAATTAATGTGTACCATAGAAGTTATTAGAAGAGAAAAGAAGAAAAACAAGAAACTACAAGCAGAACTAGACAAGAAAGAAGACACTCAAGAACTATAACAAATGATCACAAAATTGAAGGTACAAATAGAAGAAGATAAAAGAATTGAAGAAGCACTCAAGGAAAAACTAGAAGAAAAGGACAGGATCATTGGAAACTTGGAAGCATAGATTGTCACACTAAGAAAGGATATTCAGAAGAAAAATATGCAGAATAGCTCAAAAGTTTTGGATGACATTATCAATAGTCAAAAATCTCATTTTGACAAGACCGGACTTGGATACAATTAGATAGAAAAGGGATCAAACTCCAAAACAACAGAGCAAGAAACATATCCAAAAAGCTATTCAGAAACAATCAAAGGGGATAAGAAGATATACAAGGAAGATTATAGGGACACTCCTCCACCGAGAAGATTGAGATTTTAGAATCAACAACAGAAAGATAGGCCTTAAGAAGAAGAAGGATTCATAAGAGTATCTCCTTTCAGAAGATATTCAACTCCCAGGTATCAAACTATATTTTTTGTTTTATGTTATGCATGTAATAATTTTGGACATGAAGCTGTGAATTGCAGAGCTAAAAAAAGGAACAACAATAACTTTGAGAGTTATACACAAAGGGGTTATTCAAGAAGGCCTAGTGAAACACAGAGAAGAAGTTACAACTGGTTTGAATCTTTGAGAAATGAAGTGGAATGTTACAAATGTAAAAATTTTGGACATGTGGCCAAAGAGTGCAGAATGACAATCCCTCCTAAAGAACCTCAACAGAATAACAACGGTCACAAACAGGAACCACAGAAAAGGACATGGATAAGAAAGAAGGATCAATATAGCAATGAAGAATTCACACTCATTCTACAAGCTAAGCAGAAGAAATGTGGTTGGTATGTTGACAATGGGTGCTCAAAACACATGATAGGTGATAGAGATAAGTTTATTACATTACGAAAGGAAAGAGATGGATCAATCTCCTTTGAAAATGATGATTCATCCAAAATCATTGGAAAAGGCATAGTCCAAATTGGGAACAAGAATAAAAAGGAAGAAAATTTTCTACTAGAAGAAGATATGAAACATAATATTCTAAGTGTGAGTCAAATGTGTGACCAAGGTCATAAAGTGTCTTTCGATTCACAAAAATGTGAGATAAGAAAATAAGGCTCATGGAAATTGGTCGCTACAGCTGCAAGAACTTCAACCAACATATATGTGTTAAGTGAAATTGGAAATGAAAAGTGTTGTCTAGGAAAGGAAGATGAAAGTTGGCTATGGCACAGAATAATGGGTCACATACATTTTGATAACCTTGTCAAAGTCAGCAAAAGAGAAGTAGTCAGAGAGATGCCCCNACAAGGAAAGCAAGAAAAGACCAGGTTCAAATCAAAGGAATATTCAACGACAAGACCACTGGAAATTGTGCATACTGATCTAGTTGGACCAACTAAAACAAAGGGCTTAAAAGGTGAGAAATACTTTATGTTATTAGTTGATGATTATACAAGAATGACTGCAGCTTGATTTCTCAAGAATAAGTCATAAGCTTTTGAAAACTTCAAGATCTACAAAGAAATGGTTGAAAATGAAATGGATTCAAAAATCAAATGCTTGAGATCTGATAATGGAGGAGACTTCACCTCAAAGGAATATATGGACTAATGCAACAATCGTGGAATAAAAAAGAAATTCTCCGTTGCTAGGACACCTCAACAGAATGGAGTTGTTGAAAGAAAGAACAGGACAATATAGGAAATGGCTCGAACAATTCTAATGGATTCAAAATTGACAAATATTTTTTGGACATAGGCACTGAATACAATAGTTCACATTCAAAACAGAGTAATGCTCAGAAACAAAACTGACAAAACTCCTTACGAACTATGGAAAGGAAGACCAACAAATGTAAAGAACTTCAGAGTTTTTGGAAGGAAATGCTATATCAAAAGAGAAGATGGAGGAATAGGAAAGTTTGACTCTTGCATGGACAAAGGAGTACTTGTTGGTTACTCAAGTACAAGGAAAGCATACAAGTGTTACAATATAAGATTGAACAAAGTTGTGGAAAGCATCAATGCAACAATTGATGAAATAGGCAGACCAAAATCAAAGGAAGAAAATCAATCAATGAAACAACCCTTAGAAGAAGAAGCAGAAGATGAAAAGGAAGTAGAAGAGGAAGATGAAGAGAATCTGACAGAAGCAAAAGAGAAAATTCAGCAAGTGTCTCCAAAGACACCCAGTAAACAAGTACACAAGAATCATCCTTCAGATCATATTATCGGAAACAAAGATGTAGGAGTTGAGACTAGAAGAAGAATCCATTCACCACAACAAACACACCTAGCACTCTTATCTACAATTGAACCAAACTTCTTTGAATAAGCTAGCAAGAATGAATTTTGGAATAAGGCCATGGATGAAGAATTGGATCAAAGAGAGAAAAATGACACTTGGGAATTGGTTCCAAGACCAAAAAATAAGAATGTGATCGCCACAAAATGGGTTTTCATGAATAAATTGAATGAATACGGATAGGTTACAAGGAACAATGCTAGATTGGTATGTAAAGGATATGCTCAGATTGAAGGAATTGACTTTGAAGAGAAATTTTCCCCAGTTCCCATAATGGAAGCAATCTGTTTGCTTTTAGCTTATGCATGCTCCAAAAATGTTAAAGTATATCAGATGGACATAAAATCATATTTTCTGAATGGGGAACTTGAAGAAGAAGTCTACATTGAACAACTAGAAGGATTTCAGTTGTTAGAGAACAGAGATTATGTGTGTAAATTAAAGAAGGCCTTGTATGGTCTAAAACAGGCTTCTAGAGCATGGTACTCCAGACTGGATAAGTATCTGCAGCAAGCAGGGTTTAGAAAATGAAGTGTAGACAACAACCTCTACATCAAGGTAAGTCAAGGTAATATTTTATTAATTGAAGTTTATGTTGATGATATTATTTTTGGTAGTGATGATGACATGTTAAGCCAGAAATTTGCAAAAGATATGTAGAAATAATTTGAAATGTCGCTACTTGGAGAACTATCCTTCTTTTTGGGACTTCGAATACGTCAAAGAAACCAAGAAATTTTTATTTCTCAAACCAAGTATATCAGAGAAATGATAAAGAGGTTCGGAATGGAAGATTGCAAACTAGTTATCACTCCCATGCAAACTAGTTGCATGTTGAGAAAAGGTGATGATTCGAAGTTTACAGATCAAAGGCAATACATGTCAATGATTTACTGCCTATTGTATGTGACAACATCCAGAACTGATGTAATGCAAGTAGTTGGACATGTGGCACAATTTCAAGCAACACCAAAGGAATCACATGTATTAGCAGTGAAGAGGATTTTCAGATATCTCAAAGGAATATAAGAGTTTGGACTATGGCATCCAAAAGGAAAGGATCTATCACTAATTGCCTACACAGACGTAGATTGGGAAGGTTGTATTGATGACTGACGAAGCATCAGTGGAGAAATGTTCTACTTGGGTGAGTGTTTAGTATCATGGTTAAGCAAGAAACAATCATCAATATCTCTATCTACAACCGAGGCAGAGTATATTGCAGCAACAACATGTTGTACACAGGTTCTTTGGATGAAACAAACTTTGACAGATATACAGGTTGAGTATGAT
>SNQJ01S0133429.1:4941-16829 GCA_010110895.2 Picea sitchensis
ACAAAGGATAGGCCAAAGAATGAAACCAACAATCCTCCTTCAGAAATTGGGTGTATGATAGTTTCTCAATTAACTAAGTGGTAATTCTTTTGATTTCCTTTACGTCCATGCCAGAAAAAGTCTCGGATCAACTTTGAAATATGAGTCGTGATCGCCTTTGGGGCCAGATGGAAGGAAGCCTTGTAGATTGGCAAGGAAGACAATACTGATTTAATAAGGATGAGTTTCCAAACATTGGTAAGCGACTGACCACCCAAAGATGAGATTTTGGCTTTGAATTTTCTTATTACTTTTGTCCAAAGTGAAGACTTATTCGAACCCAAAGTTAAGGGAAGTCCGAGATATTTTATTTTTTTCCAAGAAGCATAGACCAAGAACCCCAAGTAAAGGGCAATTCATTGAATATTTTGTTGATCTACATTCCACCCATACACTGCACTTTTCCTTTTATTGATGAGCACTCCAAAGATACTGCAGAAGCTTTGAAGGGTTTCACTGATTTTTTTTGCAATCTTTATGGAGGCTCCACCTAGCATAAGAGAATCGTCTGCAAAAAGGGCATGATTGATTGGATTAAGGCCCATCATCAACCTAATGCCTGAGACTGTTACATCCTTCTTTTCAACAATCATCTTTCTGCTTAATGAATATGCCATCAAGATGTACAGGAAGGGGGAAAGAGGGAAGCCTTTCCTTAATCCCCTCAAAGATTGAAAATAATTAGCCGATCTTCCATTCACTAGTGGGGCTATCTAAGGCTTTTCAGTACAAGATTTAATCAAATTTACAAAGTCGGGACAAAAACCAAAAGAGAGAAGGACTTTATAAAGGAAGGAGAGGTTTACCCACTCAAATGCATTTTCCATGTCGAGATTTATAAGCATCTCTTGCTCCTTCTGGTGATGACTGGAGTGCATGGATTTTTTCACTTGAATTACATTATCTAGAATATGTCTCCCTTTGACAAATCCACCTTGCATGGGGGAAATTACATTCCCTAACAAAGGCTTAATTATGTTTTCCAATAGCTTGGACAAAATTTTGTATGAAGCATTGTAGAGCGAGATAGGCCTGAATCTTTCAAAGGAGCCTAGGTTCACTTCTTTGGGGATTAATGCTAGGAAAGTGGAGTTAGTGTTGCCTCCCACTTTGGCTCTTTGTTGGAAATGTTTAATAATTCTCATCAAATCAGTCTTGATTATGTCTGAGCATGCTCTATAAAATTGGATTGTGAAACCATCTGGCCATGGAGCTTTGTCGAGCTCCATGGACCAGATAACATTGCATATTTCTTCTTCAGTAAAGGGCTTCATGGGGATTGAGCTATCATCCCTACTTACTAGAGAGGGTATGTGTGAGAGGAATTCGGAGGTAGCCTCTTCACAGTCGGCGCCATCTTCCTTGAAAAGGTTATGAAAGTGTGTTTCTGCTGCTATTTTGAGTTGATTAAAACCTTTTTGAATTGACCCATCTGCGGAGGCAATTTCAGAAATGTGATTTCAGGAAAGACGGGATCTGAATTTTCGATGAAAGAAGGAGGTGTTTCGGTCTCCATCTTTTAGCCACAAGATGCGAGACTTAAGCCTCTGGTATTCTTCTTCTTGGCAGAAAGCATAGAATGTTTTGCTTTGAGCAATTTGTTCTTTCTCTAATTCTGAGTTGGTGATGTCCTTGATCTCCAATTCCAGTTGCAAATCTGATAACTGTTGAACAGTCTCTCGTCTGAGACTAGAGGGGGTGTTATAGGGATGTTTAACCTAGGCTTTCAAAGCATTTTTTGTTTTCTTTAATCTCTACTCCCACACAAAGCCTGGAGACCTTGTGACTAGAGAGGACCATGTTGATTGGATAGTTTCCAAGAACCCCTCCTTATCTATCCAAAGAGGGTTGAAACATAATGGAATTGGGCCCATATTTTCTTCTTCTTCCAAATGCAAGAGGATGGGTTTGTGATCGGAAGTCAATTTTGGGAGAATCTTGGAAGAGATTAACCTCCTTTCTTGTAAGAACAAGCTCAGGACTAAGAACCTATCCAAGCGAGCTGAGATATGATCAACCCCAACTCTGTTATTTGTCCAGGTGTAGAGTCCTTTCGATGGCTTGAAGTCAAGGAGGTCTGACTGATGAACTAGTTGCTCAACTAAGGGGAGCATTTGGTCCCTACCATTGTTGCCTCCACTCTTTTCTTTTGGTCCAAAAACTAAGTTTAGATTTCCAGCTAGAATAATGTTTGATGGAGAAAAGATCTCAAAAAAGTCAGCTAAATATTGCCAACAATATTTCTTCTAAGAAAAAAGGACAAGAACATAACGATTGAAGAGAGAGAGGGTAATCTTACTTTAAGTATGTTGGATTTTGGTGAAAATCCAATGTTGAGTCTCAAAAGATCTTTCTAGATTAAACTTTTCCTTCGCCCACAGAGTTGAGAGACCACCCGAGGAGCCCCTTGCGCTAACGGATTTACCTATTTTTTTCTTCCATTTCTGATTGTTGATTTCTAGAAGGGTTTCCCCTTCAATTTTAGTCTCTTGGAGCATGAGGATCTCGGGAGATTCAATTTTCAAAAGGTATTTGAATTCTTCATCCTTTGATGGATTCCCTAAGCCTTTGCAATTACAAGAGACTACGTGCATTATTTACTGGGATTGGAGTGGGTTGGACCTCCCTTGGGGGGGCTTGTTCTGGTATTTCTTCTGATGGACATTTCAATAGTTGTTGGACACACCTACCACACTTAGAGGGAGGGGTGAATGAGTGTGGGGATCTTTTTCCCAAAACTTCCCTCTTACACAAAACTCCTTAGTTAACATTCAACATTTACTCATTACCCATTGTTGTCATTTATAACCAGTTAGATGTGAACATTTATCAACAACATATATCAGCAATATATCATCAACAAGTCATCACCACAAGGAACACAAAGAACACAAGACGTATGTACAATTTTTCTTTTTATTATGGACAACAATCTGGGGGTTTTTCAGCAACAACTGAATAGAGTACAACTCTACAAGAGCACCAGCTCTATATGCAAGACTCAGCTTACATTCTCAGCATCGACTGAGATGAGGAAACAATCCTCAACAAATATCAATCTGTCAACAAGTACGTTGTTATACATTATTTTCGTCACCCTTATGACGATTAATGATGTAAACCTATCCTTTGTCTTTAGAAGGATCAATAGCCTGAATTCCTGAAGAAAGAAGGGAGAAGAACTTTCCCTCAGAGAAGAAGTTGTATTTTTCTTTGTAGAAACCCTATTTTGGAGGATTTCTGTAGAGCGCAGAAATGCCTGATATCCGCACCTTTCTCTATAGTTAGGGTGTGGATTTTTCGCAATCTGCACTTTATCTAGGGTGCGGCGGCCTTCGTACGTGGGAAACAATGAGCATTTTATCAATGCTTCTAGAAGGATAAGATTCTATGGTGAGGTGGCCTTCGAACGGTTTGGATCTTAATCACTTTCATGATTTAGTGGGATCATCCTAACCTCCTCACCTTATCCTCTTCAACTTATAAAAGGAGAGGAGCTCTCATGAAGAAAGTTAGTTGAATTTGGCTTGAGATTGTTAGCTTGGTTAGATTGGCTTTGAGCTTTGCTTTGTCAAGATAGATTGTGAGTAGATATCAAATCCACGGTCTCAGAATCCTTGGAGTAAGAAGTGTGTGGGAAGCAATAAAATTTTGGAAGGAACCTTACAACATTAAGGCATCTGGTTGTAATCTCTCTTCCTATTATTTAATATAATACAGTGGCATGCTTCTTTCCCATAGAATTATCTTTATTTTATTGCATAATTCATTGATCATATGCATAGGTTGTCATTGAATATACTTCTACTTCTTTCACTTTGGTTGGTTTGTGTCTCACTATAGGATCAATATCACAAGAGCACCGGAGCGAAACAGAAACAACAAAGACATAAGGAAGGGATATCTAAAGGTATGTCATCTATTCCTTATTTGGTAGTAAATTCAATGTTAGCAACTTAGGGAAAGCGTCATGTCTTGTATTTTTTTGTTCTAGATCCAGGTGGATCTAGGGAGATTAGTTTATGTCCACATTTACCGATTTATCCAACAACAAAATTGGTGACTCCACTGGGGAACATAATGTATTCCTAGTTTTCCTTATTTTCTTGCTTTCATTACTTGGTTTCTGTTTTCTGAGTCACTAGGAGATCCAACTTGACTCTCTGACTGTTAAATTTCACTGGAAAACTTTCTTGATTTTTAATTTTTTCCATTTTCGTTTGAATTCCGCACCCTACTTTGAGGGACTGTGCAACGACTTAGGATTTCCGCACCCTACCTATTTATACCAGTGCGGAAACTCCACACCCTACGCATATCTGGCCTGCGGAAATTAGTGATTTCCGCACTGTGTTAGTCTACAGCCTGCAGAAATTGTGAAAATTTTGATTTTTGATGGTTTTTTCCTTACCCAGACCTTGGATTTGGTTTTGGGGTGAATTTTTTGGTTTTGATTATGATCTGTTTACAGTCTGCTTGACAGCTTTGAAACTTCTTTTAGCCATATTTTCTTTGTTCTCTTTTGAAAGATTTAATCTCTTTCTTTGAGTGTCTTTCAATTACAAAGCACTGTCTTTTCTTTAGAATTGTTTGGTGAAAGAACTTATTTTTTTCTTTTATTGAATAGTTCATGTTAAAAGATAAAATTGTTTGGGTTGCTTTGTTTCATGTCGATTCGTTGTTTCTTTTAGCTATCTTTGAAACAAAAAGTTTTAATTTCTTGCTTTATATTAGATTGGGGGAATCCTTGCATTTGAAGTAGCGAAATTGCATGATTTTGGTGTATTGGTGTATTGGTGTATTGGGGGGGCCATGAATCGTGTATTGGTGTACAGTCTCTTTGTATCATTTATTGAAGATATTGATATTTATGAGTTTTAAAATTTTGGGACATTGTGCATATGGAAATGATAAATGTTTTCTCCTACTCGTAGCATAGCCTTCATCGAAATGAAAAGATCACATCTTCATCTCTTTGCATAACTTTCGAGTCATTCAAAACACCATATTGTTCATGCCATTTTCCTTTTGAGTAACAACAACCTTAAAAAATAAAGCGCTTATAAAAATTGATTAGAAATGTTTATATTTTCTGGTAGAAAACCTACATTAGATTATTTGTAGGGCTTTGGAATAGGTTTGAAAGATAGATTTCCAAAGCTACAAACAAACATAGAATCTTGCGTTAGGGAGCGGTGAAATCCACATGCTACATTTTGTCCTGGGAAGCCCTTCTAACACAAGGGTCAATCATGAGGTCGCATTGAGACTGGCAGAGTTACTCACCCTGCTTTGTTGGTCTTGGTGTAGAGATTGCGCGTATTATGGGGGTCGCTTGAAGGTATACCCACAATGATGAGTGGAATCCTTTCAAGTTGATTTCGGGCTAGATACCCTGCCTTTGCGCGTGAATTGGACTGTCGAATGTTTCCCCAAGAATTACTGTAGTAATTGGTAACATTAGTGGCCTATCTCTCTAGGTTCTTTACACGAGGTGATTGTGGAGGGGCAAATCTTCATGTTACCTGGAATCGACGTTGGCTAAACTCACTCGGGATCCTTGGAGGGTATACCCACGATTATGTGTGGGAGATTGCACCAGGGTGTAAGTTCGTTAAGCAGGTCGTCAACGTAACTTTTCCACCTGTTCTATCTCAGCCTCATCTTACATTGTTCTCACAACGTTGGATTTCATCACCAACTAGTGCGTCCATTGTGAGAAGGTTTTGTTTGTTTGCTTGCTTACTAGATTTTTAGCGTGTGCTATTTGTTTTCCCTAGTGGAATCTAGGTCGGTTTTTTTTTTAATGGCGCCAGTTCCCGAAATGACCAATGAAGGAACCCTTGCCCCAGGGGAACCTTTTATTTTTCCTTCTTATGGAAACATTGGTCCTCCTCACATTTCTACTTTGAGCCTTCTAGGCCTCACGATTGGATTGTTGGTGTGGATGTTTTCCACTCAGGTAATCCTGAATGTAGTGAGTTCTTCATTTGTAAGCACTTCCCCCCAAGAACATCAACCTCATGTTGATCCATTGCCCTCTTCACTAGTAAGATCTTTTTCGCCTTCTTCACTTGTAAGGTCTTATTCCATTTCATCTTCTTCGCCGAGTGAAAGATCTAAAGCTAGTAACTCAGTGGATAATAAGAAGAAGAAAAGGAAGATTAAGAAGAAGAAAAATAAGCAAGGGTCCAAAATTCCAACCACTGTCAGACATGTTGGAAAGAAACCAGTTACTATTAATCGTGATGGGAGTGTTGATGATACCAAGATCACCCAAACAACCCGTAAGCCCAAGTACCCTTGCAAGCTTTGTAAGGGTAGCCATATGTTTAAGGATTGCCTTGGTCTACCCAAGGTTATAGAAGCATGGTCTACACACCCTCACCAACCCATGTCGTCCTCCTCTGAACAACATGTTGATGACCCCCCATCAACTAGTCAAGATATCGTTGGGAAGAAGAAAAGTAGAGTCAAGTTCCCGTGTATGTTATGAAAAGGGAGTCATATAACTCACCTTTTCCCTTGTATCAACGAAGTCTCGAAATTACTGGAAGACATGACTTTCCCCCAACCTCAACTTCCAGCTGCTTACCGTAAGCTTTCTCTCGACCCACCTGTAGTTGTTGGAATGATCAATATGGCCCCTTCGTCGGTCAATCCGGTTGATCATGTAATCAATCTGGTCACGTCCTTAGTTGAACTAGTTGACAAAGTGGTTGATCCGATCCCATCCTCGGTCGATCCCACTCTCCCGTTAGAGAGTGAAACCCAAGTGGTTGATTCGATCCCATCCTCGGTCAATCCCACTCTCCTGTTAGAGAGTGACACCCAAGTGGTCGATTCGTTTCCACCCATCGACCCCATTCTCCCCTTGGAGAATGAAACCCAAATGGTCGATTTGATCTCGCCATCGGTCGATACTACTCTCCCGCTTGAGAGTAAACCCGATACTGCTCACATTTTTCTCATTGATACAAAATCTACCGTTCTGGGAGGCATTCCTCCTTCTCCCCTGGAACCCCCTCCAAGTAATGAGACCATCCTTTTTAATTGGGGTGTGCTAACTAGAACTCATCTTCCCTCTCACATTCCTTTCTATATTACAGTACAGGTTTGTGGTCGGGACATTCCTCAGACGCTAATAGATGAAGGTGCATCCATTAGTATTTTATCCTCTCCTACTTGGCAAGATTTGGGTTGTCCTTCGCTTGCGCTAGTTATGCAGAATATATTACCTTTTAACAGAAGAACCAGTCAACCTTTAGGCACCCTTCCTCAGTTTCCTGTAACTTTGGGAGAGAAAACGATTTTTATTGATGTCATGGTAGTCCAAGATCCCTTGGATTTTTCTTTACTCCTTGGGTGAGATTATGTCTATGCCATGAAAGTTATCATTTCCACTCTTTTTTCCTGTGATATATTTCCCACATCATGGAATAATTGTAACCAATGATCAACTTTCATTTTTTGGTCCTAACTTGACCTCAATGACCTCCCTACATGGTTCTTATATGCGGAAGGTATCACCCTTGTGACAGGTAAATTATGTGGCATTGTCTCCCATGCCTTCCACTACCGATGAAAATGACTTGGATCTAGTAGTTGACATTGTGACCTCTTTGGTAGGGCTATTGGAGCTTGACCTCCTTACCCCTCTCACGACCCTCGACATGTGTTCCTTCCAGAGTGTGTTTCTTCCATCAAGTGAAGATCTCTTAGAAGCCATGACTGAGTTTTGTCCTTTGACATGGTGTCCTTCTAGAGCATTGTCCTCTTGGAATCCATGATCACGAAGAGAGTTGAGCATAGGTTTTCTGATTTCAAACTCATTAAAAAATGAAACCAACATTGAGCATAGGTTTTCTGATTTTAAGATCATCAAAAAAATGAAACCATCCTTGAGCATGGTTTTTTTATTTCAATCTCATTAAAAAATGAAACCAGCTGAGGATAGTTATCGTGTCTCTGTAGAAACCTCATTAAAAAATGAAACAAAGATTACGAGAATAGTTCTCGTTTCTATGTCAAACTCGTTAAAAAATGAAACAGTGATCCAGGGATTATACCTAGAGTCACGACCATAGTTCTTCTCATGTGTCAAGCTCTTTAAAAAATGAAACAACTTCCCCCTCTCTGTTTGGGTCAAGTCCTACGTATAGTATTTGAAGATTCATTTAATTCTCCTTTGCAGTTGGATAAAACGAATCTTGGGGGGCATTTGCCTCAGCCTCTGGACTTCATGCTGAAGTTAAGCCGCTAGTTTCTTAAGTTGGGGTCTAAGTACCAACCATTCACGTGTTATGCGTTGGGAAGTCTAAGCATAGTTTTCTATGGTTCAATCTTGTGTAAAAATGAAAACACCTACCTCAAGCATAGTTTCCTCTGGTTCAATCTTGTGTAAAAATGAAACCAGGTCCAAGAACAGTTTTTTTAAGTTTTAAGCTTGTGAAAAAATAAAATCTATCCCAAGCATAGTTTTGTTTTGTTTTAAAGCTTGCGTAAAAATGAAAACAATCCTGAGCTTAATCTTTGTTCTTTCTCATGCTTGTAAATACATGAGAATAATTTACTGAGCTTAGTCTTTGTTCTTTATCATGCTCGTAAATCAATGAGAATGTAACCAAGTAAACTTTTATCACTTTTTTGGACTCGTAAAGGTTATATGAAAAAGGAACCCCTTGGAGTTCCCTTTAAGCTCTTTTCAGACTCTCTAAACATGAAAATATTGTCAAGCGATCTTGTTCTTTTCATGCTCGTAAAATAATTTGAAGAAAACGTTTGATGGGAGATAGGTTATCACTTTTTCGGTCTCATCAAACTAACTTACGAAAAAGGAACTGAGAGAGTTCTCTTTAATTGTTTTTCAAACTCTCTAAACATGAAAAAACCCTGAGTTTTCTTTCTTTGGACTCGTTAAACAAACATCGAAAGACCCATATGGGACCTAACCACTCCTTCTTAGGGTTCGTTAAACATACTCCGAGGGACTCATCCGAAGGATGAGCTTACAATTCAAGCATATGTTATCCTCCTCAAGCTTGTGTAAAAATAAAGAGGTACTCGCCAGAAATGGTGGGGGAAAAATTGGGAAAGAAATGTGTCTAAACCTATATTCTATGGAAGAGTCACCTTTGAACATGACACCCTTTCACTTTCTTTGTGTCTAGGTTGGAAAATCGGTTTGTCTCTTGATCATACTCCTTTATAAGATTACAAATTGGTCTGTGATCCCTGTTGTTGAGTCAGTGTTTCCAAGACAGTTGTTGTGTCATCATTATGTTCAAAGAGAAGTTCAACCCAAAAATCCTTCTATTGCGTCGGCCATTTCTACAGTCCTTAATCCTTATATTGCATCGGCCATGCCTGAGTCAGTCCTGAATCACTTATTACTCTGATCTAATTCAAATCTCGTTACCTGTTTCATGTCATTGATGGGGGATACATTAAGGCGCTCCTGTGACGAGTCTTTTGTTGTCGACTTCAACTCATTATCCAGGAATTAGACTTAGAAACTAATTGGTACCTTGGAACTTGCATGCCTCGATGGCGGGTTTCCTCGCTTTCGATAGTGGGTTTTCATTATCGACCCCTAATCAAGAGATTTCACTGAGTGTTCGACTTCAACTCATTAATTCATATTCATTGGATTGTACTAGAGTACCTTGGGGTTCATTAACATTAATAGTGATTTCCCTTGCACTTGTTAACGGTATTCATTAATGACCGGTAATCAAGTGGTTTCTACCATGTTTGACTTCAGCACATGTATTCGCGTGGTTAGATATGTACTATAGAGTGGTAGAGATGAAGACCCTGAATCTTTTCTCACAAATTCAGGTTGTGTTGGAGTATATTCAGTTTGTATTGTTGCATAGATCCACATTGTATGTCTCATGGCTATGTTCAAATTTGAGTCTTTAACACATAGATCCACAATGTATTTTTGGTGGTTATGTTCAGATTTGAGTCATAATGGCATGGATCCACAAAGTATATTTGGTGGCCATGACCTATATTACTTGACATGGATCTTCACATGTCGGCATTTATGCTTTGAGTCATTTGTATTATGATTATGGGAATGACTACCTCGGTGATGATATATTATTGTATTGTATTTCCTTGTTTGTTGGCAGGTTTCCGACCGACTGTTCCTTGTTCCCTACACACACTCGACAAATTATTTCATATATCACTATGTTCTAACTTCATACTTTAGGGTCTCTCTGTTACACATTATTTTCATCACTCTTATGACCATTAATGATGTAAACCTATCCTTTGTCTTTAGAAGGATCAATAGCCTGAATTCCTGAAAAAAGAAGGGAGAAGAACTTTCCCTGAGAGAAGAAGTTGTATTTTTCTTTGTAAAAACCCTATTTTGGAGAATTTCCACAGGTTTCAATATACACAGGGTGCAGAAATGCCTGATTTCCGCACCTTTCTCTATATCTAGCGTGCATATTTTCTGCAGTCTGCACTATAGCTAAGGTGCGACGGCCTTCATACGTGGGAAAAACAATCATTTTCTCGATGCTTCTAGAAGGAGAAGCTTCTATGGTGAGGTGGCATCTGAACAGTTTGGATCTTACAAGCTTTCATGATTTAGTGGGATCATCTTACCCTCCTCACCTTGTCCTCTTCAACTTATAAAAGGAGAGGAGCTCTCATGGAGAAAGTTAGTTGAATTTGGCTTGAGATTGTTAGCTTGGTTAGATTGGCTTTGAGCTTTTATTTGTCAAGATAGATTGTGAGTAGCTATCAGATCCATGGTCTCAAAATCCTTGGAGAAAGAAGTGTGTGGGAAGAAAGGAACTTTTGGAAAGCACCTTACAACATCAAGGAATCCGGTTGTAATCTATCTTCCTAATATAATACAGTGGCATGCTTCTTTCCCATAGAATTATATTTATTTTATTGCATAATTCCTTGATCATATGCATAGGTTGTCATTGAATATACTTCTACTTCTTTCACTTTGGTTGGTTTGAGTCTCACTGCAAGATAGGTATCACAAGTGCACCAGAGAAAAATCAGGAACAATAAAGACATAAGGAAGCGATATCTAAAGGTATGTCATCTATTCCTTCTTTGGTAGTAAATTCAATGGTAACAACTTAGGGAAAGCATCATGTCCTATCTTGTTTTGTTCTAGATCTAGGTCGATCTAGGGAGATTAGTTTATGTCTGCATTTACCGATTTATCCAACAACAAAATTGGTGACTCTCCCATATAATATAGGTTTAGACACATTTCTTTCCCAATTTTTCCCCCACCATTTCTGGTGAGTACCTCTTTATTTTTACACAAGCTTTAGGAGGATAATATATGCTTGAACTATAAGCTCATCCTTTGGATGAGTCCCTCAGAGTATTTTTAACGAACCCTAATATGGAGTTGTTCGGTCCCATATTGGTCTTTCGATGTTTGTTTAACGAGTCCAAAGAAACAAAAATCAAGGGTTTTTCATGTTTAGAGAATCTAAAAAACAATTAAAGAGAACTCTCTCAGTTCCTTTTTTGTAAGTTTGTTTGATGAGACCGAAAAAGTGATAACCTACCACCCATCAAATGTTTTCTTCAAATGCTTTTACGAGCATGAAAAGAACAAGATCACTCGACAATATTTTCATGTTTGGAGAGTCTGAAAAGAGATTAAAGGGAACTCCAGGGGGTACGCGCCCTAGCTTACTACAGCCCACGTATGCACGCGACCAGTGGATACAACAACCTGCGTATACCTTCTTATCTTCTTAGGGTTTGTCCTTCAAGACCAACTCAGATCCTCTACAACCAATTTATCTTTATTTTTTGTCTCTTACTGTCCAATCTAACCACCAGCCAGT
>SNQJ01S0133432.1:11627-36138 GCA_010110895.2 Picea sitchensis
ATTTGGAAGAGGTCTTGAACTGGTAGAAGAAGAAGAAGAAGAAGATGGAGGTGAGGGTGATGGAGAAGCACCATTCCCTCCATTTCCATTTGGAGTTTTATCACCACTGTCTCCCTTGTGCTTTGAAGGGTTGGAGCCTTCACCTTGCAACCTTTTATTCCTTTCCATTAAGAGTTTCATCATTTCTCTCATTTCCATGACAGCCTTTCTGAGATCTTCATCTTCCATAGGAATGTGTTCATGACTCTCTTCATGAGCCATACTTGGTGAATGCCTCCTTGAAACTTGCGGCGATGATATAATCTTCCTCCTTGAAGGATGAGAACTTGGCTCTACAAGTTGACCTTCTCCTCTTGTGAGTTTCAACCTTGTGAGCATAAGAAAAAAAAACACTTGCAAATAATCAAGTCTTCAATAACCTATGCTCGGATACCAACTTGATCTAAAAATGAAGAAGACTTGTATTCTTGAAATTATTTGCAAGATTTAATTTATGTGTTAAAATGAAAATGGATCAATTTGCAACACAACTTTTATAGAAATTACTCATTCAAGATGCATATTAACAGCAACAATAAACAGTGAACAGAAAACACATAACACAACAAATGATAAAGGAGTTCACCCCTCTCTTGGGCTACATCTCCTGGTCCAGCTTCCAATGGATCTTTTGTATTATTTGATCAAAGTTCTCAAATATGTGCTTTACAATGCTCAAAATGCCAAATAGATGGCTCCAATGGCTTCAAAACATCCAAAAACCCCTAGCTGGGCTTTTTCAGCACCTCATTTGGCCAAAAATTGAAGAAGATAGGCTTCCTGGAAGTTCCCCTTCAAACTTGTTGTCTCTGGATCACCAAAATGCACCCTTGTTTCCTCAACCTAGCCCCCACGTGCTTTTATGCGTTAAAACTCAACACCGGGCACAACCGCACAATTGGTACAAACTGTAGAACGGTTACGCACTGGCCCTTAACTGCCAAGGCCCATGGGCACATGGCCACCACATGACCTCGCGCGCATGCAAAAGGGGCCAAGCCCAATTCAAATGACAATGGTCGGGCGCACTGGTGGTCCTATGTGAAAACACATGTGACCACGTGCAAGTGCAAACGGACTCTGTTCCAATGGCAAATAGATAATGGACAAGTGGTGGTCGAATGGTTGGCCATAACTATTTAAACCAAATCAAATAAATCTTGCATGCACCAATGGTATAACCTCTGGTCATATATGAAATAATACAACCACGGGCTGGGGCTAAGCCCCAGCCCAACCCCGCACCAAACTTTACAACAATCAAATTTAAATTTATTTAAAACCATATATATAATAAGGAACATGGTGTGGTATGTTGGCAGCGCAGACTTTGCAAAGGCTATGCATAGTGGGGAGGTATGGGGTTCGATCCCCATGGACTCCATAACTTTTAAACCAACAACAAATAATAGGGTGCCACGTGGCAGGCCACGACTAGGCCACGTGGCATGAAACCATTGGTCAGAAAATGCCACCTGTCAACAAACTATTCGTCCACCTAACTGCCAATTGTCCACCACTTAGCTTTGCCATGTGTTGTACGGCCCTGCCATGTGTTATACGAACTGCCACGTCAGCATCTGTATGGATTGTACGGACTGTACAGTCAACATCCCTTTTTTTTGCCTGTTTGTCGTTTTGAACAGAACGCGATATCTCTCTCATCTTACATCCGTTTGAACCCAACCGAGTTGCGTTGGGTTCGTGACAGTGAGGCCTACGCTCCCATTCGATTTGAAGTGATTCTGAGCACTTTGAATTTTGAGCAAAATTTGATCCCCTGGATCAGTCTCAAATTCTGATAAGAAGTTCTCTAAAGGGTTCAACCCATCAAATGTGGGTAGATTACTCATTGTTGTGCCAATCCATCAAACTTCTCTAGTTATCCTAGCACATCTTCTTGTAGATACTTCGTACATATGGTTTTGCCAGTTCTCCAATGCTTCTTCTGAGTCAGATGAACATGTGTTGTCACTTTGCCAGCTCAGATTTCCGTCAGTTTTAGGGTTGACATAATATTGTTGTTTGGCTGTTAATTTGTATATGTTTTCCATTTCAAATGTGTGGTCTTCTTTTTTGATAGGCTCTATATATCGGGGACCCTCATCTGGATCTAAAGGTGCAATGACCCTAAGGCCAACTTTCTCAAATGTCATGTGTCTTTTCTTTAGATCAACAACAGTAGAATTGTCAAAGGCCCAATCAATTCCTAACAATGCAGGGCAATGGAAGCTATCATCAACAATTTCATTACCTCAAAATATGTAAAGGTTCTTACTCCATCGATTTCCACCGGGACATGCTCTAATTGTCCAAATGGGTTGACAGCTTGTTGATTAGCCATGCGAAGCCTGATAGGGGAATATATCACCTTGGGTTTTCCCATCAGTTCCCAAGTCTGCTTGGTCATGACGTTGACCTCCGACCCTAAGTCAAGGACCACGTAGTCTATCTCATACTCTCCTATCTAAGCATTCAAGTGTAATTCTTTATTTCTCCTTCTCCTTTTTCCAATTTGGTGCACTGCCCTATTTAGTAAGGGGTCTATATTTCCTAGATCATACTGCTTGATTAAATCTTGTAATTCTTGTACAATGATTTTATCTTGAATTAACTTAACACAAGTGTACAAAAATTCCATGATTTTTCTTACCTCTTTCCCTTCTGTTGGCGATGCAGATGGATCAAACACTTGAGGCATGCCATATTATTTGATCTCTGGTTGTTTCTTTGATGAAGATCCTTGACCTATTCTGAACTATTTTCTTGCCTCCTCGAATATCTATCTTTCTTTCTGAACATCGAACATCGGGGTATTTTCTCTAGCTTTCCTTACTACATGGTCGGTTTCAATCCTTCCTTGGGATGCTCTATCTTCTATTGTAGCAACACCTCCTCGAGTGATAACAGAGACTCTAGGGTCTGCTCCGTGAGGTTCATCATATATTAGTTGTACTTGTGGGTTCTACTGAGGTCCTCGTCTCTCCTAAAGTTGTCATCAGCACAGGGCATTCCTCTATGACATGCTCGAATGAGTTACAGTAACTATAGGTTATACAAGGATTCTAACAATCCCTTTCCAAATGTCCTGGCTGCGTGCAAATGTAACAGATTATTTTTCCTCAGCCTCAGCCCTTACCTCCTCCTCGTCCTCATCCTATGTACCCACGATGAGAATTGAAGTTTCCTATCCCCGGAAGTTGTACTGCAGAGTCTTTTTTTCTTGTTGTACTTCACCTTGAATCTTGTATATGTCTCTCGACTTTTCATGCATGAGATCATAAGCTCTACAATATCGATCATCGTGCCCCATTGATTTGAAAAATGTACAATATAATTTTGTGGGTGTCTGAACATACTTTTGCATGTAATAGCACTCACCTGGGTGATGCCTATTTCTGCATACATCACACCAAGGTAGGTTAACTTGTTTCAAGGGGCTCAACGCCCCTAAGGCCAAGTACTCCTGAAATAAGGGACAATGTTCCTTATCATGGCCTTCATATCTACATATTACACACCAAATATCTTCCCTTTTGTCTTTTCCCTTATCCTTCTTCATATCCTCGACCTGTAAAGACAAACTAGTTAGCTAGCTCATGATCTGGCTAATGCCTGAGCTAGATTCTCCTAGTGGTGTTGATTCAAGCTTCATGGCGATCTCCAAAGATTCTGCTTGCGATGCAATCTTCTGCTGCATTAGAGGGACTCTTATGTTTGGTAATAACACTGCGATGAACCATTCTTTGTTTTGTTCATCATGGATTTGAAAAGTTAATCGGCCTGTCAAGGTCTTGAATCTCTGGTTGAACTCCCAAATAGGTTCTGCTACCCTTTGTTTAATCTCTTTTAGTTTTGTAATACATTGTGACTTCGACTTAGGTTTCTTAAAATCTGCATTCAACACATTCTTGATCTTAGTCAGGGGCTTAAGCTGTGCCAGTCCTTAGACCAATTTCATGTACCAGCTCAGTGTGCAATCCCTTAGCATAGTGTGGAACTGGGTTCTCTTGATGGCTTCATCGGTGATACTTTTAATGTTCCATATGACTTCACATAGAAACCAATTTTGATCTGGATCTTCAGATCCATCTCCTCTAAATATAGGGAGTCTCATTTCGTCTGCCATAAAGCTAACTAGGCTTCTTGTTTGAGTAGATGTTGAGCTACTAGTAACAGTATTCTGAAGATTCTTGGGGTTCTGACTATTCTGACTACTAAGTATTGTTGGGACAAAAAGAGGATTAACGTTACTTACTTCAATAGTCCACGCAGTTCCTGAGTTTCTGGCTCTCTTTGGCGCAGTTCTTCAGCTTCCCGTTCTTTTGTTCTGGTGGGATCTCGATGCTCTTCGTCGGTTAGATCTACCTCTTCTCTGTTGTAGAAACCCTCTTCTTCATAGTTTTTCTTAAACAAGTTCTCAAGGTGAACCCCTCGGAATACTTTTCCACTGCGCATATGTCCTGCTTCTGTGTCACTATCGCTATCTGAGATTTTGAGAATTAGCCTTTTCTAGGTCAACCAATCTACTTTATCTTCAAGATGTGATTTTGATGTAAGAGCATCTTGATTCTTAGCTTCAGAAAGTGAAAAAAAATTCCTATGGGTCCTTTGAAAAAGTACCTCTCGGCTTGGCTATACGATTTTGTTTTGTCAACAACAAATTCGATGATATACCCTCCAATGGTACTATCAAACCAATGATCTACTGCTCTGGATACTGCGTTGCTAGTTCTCTTGACCCTGTGGATCAACGTCAGTGTCCAAACCACAGGAGGTCTACATTTGATCTCAAACAGTGTGTCAGCTAACCTAACCAACCACCTGTGTAGGTCCTGATGGATTCCTCCAAAGAAGATCTCGTGAACGTCGGTGAAGATATATCTTAGTAGCCAATCTTCAGTACTCAGTTTAGGGTTCTTGTTCTGGGCTTCAGCGAAGTCCTTCTCTTGATCCTCTATCCACTTCTGAATATTTTTCTTTGATGGGAACCACCTTGACATTCCTTTAAAAAGATTATTGTCCCGGCAATGGAACCATTTGTTGGCACAGGAGCAGACCCAGGATTCAACACTCAAGATCGCACCAACAAGCCCTAGCTACTGGCCCTTTCGGCAATACCCGTGAAGCAGATGCAGTCTCACCCAAAGCAACAATGTGGGGGTTGCAGGACAAAGATGTATACAACCAAGGGAATATCAAGGGGATCTTGTATAAAAACAATCACAGTATTGATATATTATTTACCAGCAAAATATACTCTGTGCAGCTATAGATCTTGATCTAACATAGTAATGMAAATAACAGTATAATAATGACAGAGATCAAAGCATCGATCATTCACACAACAAAAAATATACGTGGTTCACCCTCTCTCTAGGGCTACGCCCACAGAACTGTTCTTATGGCATATTAAGATAAAGCTCACAGTTCTSATCTACGCTCTTGGCCAACAGATCCTCTCTCTATTTCTGTCTTTCTCTCCCCCCTCCTGTGCACCCAACTGTAGGATCTGATCTTCACACCCAGTTGAAGATCTTACAACACCATAAGGCTTCAACACTTCTCTCTCTCAATACAATGACCACTCACCACAGTAATAGAGCTAAATCAAATAACAATAGCATACCCTCCTCTAGTACCGACCCGACCTAGGTCCTCTTGACCTCTATTTATACATTATAGTTCCTTACCGACAGCCTTAGGCCGAAACCTAGGTGTCAAAACCCTAATTACCAAAACCCTAGGTCAACTTGATCCTCTTTTTCTGGACTTCACCAACCTGTCTTTCCTTCCTTCTCATGTGGTGCTCCAAAGAATCCAATGTTTTATTTTTCCACTTCCTGAATCATTCAAGGTCCATCTTCCTTGTTGATCTATCATCCTTGATCTCCTCATCCAATGGTTTTCTTTTCTGCACTTCGCTCCATCTTTTCTTCTCTTTTCCTCACTTTGACCCAGTGACAGTCACCGTGTCTCCTGCGAATCTCTCTTTTTACCTTTTCTTCCTTGTGCTCCTTTTCCTTACATATTCAAGGGCCAACAAGATGTATGTACAATTTTATTTTTATTAGGGACTACAATCCTTGAGTTTATCAACAACAACTAAATATAGTATCAACTCCAAAAGAGCACCAGCTCTGCAATGCAATACTCATCTTACACAACTCAGTACCAACTGATAAGAGGATTCAATCTTCAACAGATACCAATCTGTCAATAAGTACTCAACCTGTTAGTAGTGAAACGCGCATATGTACGGGCCCTACCAATATTTCAACCTACATATGTACAATCTTACATGTGTCACTCATTTTTGGACATTTCTGGTCAATCCGTGGACCAATGGGAAAGTGCCACGTGGCAGTCCGTACAACCACATGCAATACTGTAAATCCACCTGGCAGGTTGATGTGCTAGAGGTGATGTGGCAGGTTCATGCAGTATGGTGACGTGGGCCAATGAAAGGTCACCATGTGGCCTAGTCATGGGTTGCCATGTGGCAGCGGGAAAATTCCCAAGGATGTCCATCAATAGAAATTCAAAATCAGAAATGGGTTGGTTGAAGCCAATCCCTGGTCCACCAAATATAACACACAATCTGCCAAAAGGTTGAGGCAACTCACCGCCAAATCTAGCAGGATTTTCCATATCATACTATACTCCAAAGTTAGCAGGGGTTACAACTACCATATTGTATTGTTACAGCAACGTTCCCAAAATGGGAGGTCCACAATTTTGACCCCGAGACCTCCCAAACAATAAATGCCTTAACATAACTCCACCAATCGTTTGGGCTAGCGTCCCCTTCATTTAATTTGCCCCAATTTTTATGTAAAAATTGGTTTTTGCCAATACACAGGGTCAGACCAGGGGCGTGAGACCGTATAGATGGGGCACGAAAATGAGACATTTTCCATTAATTTATTGTAGGTTTAGGCACAAAAACCGATATGAAATTTCTCATGGGCCTAAAAGTGCCATACTCAGATCAAGGCATGGAGACAATCAATTTTGGGTAATTTGATGCTACAAATTCAACGGTGTTATTTTTTTTCTGATGTGAGCAAAGCTTCTGCAACTTAACTCTAGAATGAGGTATACTTATGTATTTTTCCAAATTATTTTTCTGAGTTAGTAAAAAGGCCTACCCATTTGAGCGCAGGACCCAGAGACATAGTCCACCAGGGACAAACTATGTTATCAAGTTTTTGTGTTCAGATTTGATGCATATGTCTCTTCATTATTGAGATTTTCCTTCTTTATGGTGCACTTTATTTTATGCTCATTTAATACATTTCTTTAATAAGTCACATCAATGAAAATATCTCATATCAATTGGTCTGGTCATCAAGACTGTTTCCAATATTGGGATGTCTTGTAATAGGTATTGTCATGGAAAAATCAGTCAAAGAGTAATCCAATAAAACAAAAAAATAAAATACAATTTGATACAATCAACCAGAGAGATATGGAAGATCTCCCCAGTATGGTCATCAAATAAAATTTGAGGAAAAGATATGAGGAACATTACTCAAGCATTTTCAGATCTTGTCTAGCTAAGTTAAGATAGTTGGGAATGTCACATGGGGTTTATAGCCTTAAAAAATAAAAATAAAAATAAAATCACTTAATCCACAGGTATTAAGTAAGAGGGACCAAGGCGGGTTTTATATATTTTATATGTAACTGCACAAAAGAAATAAAGTAAGAAATAAATTACATAAGTGTGTACATGGATAAGAGACAAGGTTAAAAGAAAAATCTAAACCAAATCATTAGAATACACATGTGATATAGAAATCAGAAATCTGATTTTTATATTTATTTCATTCTGAGATACAAAAATGAATTCTCTTTACAAACCTCCGCGAGGGTGGGGACCAAATTTATAGTTAGAAGCCTCCGATGGGCACCATACAAAAAGAATCCGACAATAAAATAAAACTAAAGCTAAAAATCTATATCAACTTGCCACAAAATGTTGTCACTTGAATCTGCAAAATATTATTTATCGGTCATGAAATTTAATTCATAAACAAAGAAGAACACACAGACTGCCAAAGATAAATCATACACCTTTAAAGACAAGCCACTGAAAGATATGATTCAGTTTTTTAATCATGCTTCCTTCAATAAGACCCCGGTGTCATCAAGATGGTTAAGAATGAATGAAGAATGAAAGTATCTCACAAGTATAGAACAAACCTTATAGTAGAAGTTCTTCTCTATTCTCTCTTACTCTTTGTCTCTTCATTTGATTGAGCTTTTATCTTTTCTCAATAAGTTATGGTAGTTCAACTACCTTTCTTTTGTTAACCTTAATTAGCTTAACTAATTAGTTGAGACAAATAAATAATAATATCTATCTATCTATCTATCTATCTATCTATATATATATATATGGGTCTAATTAAATAATAACTAAATAGGTGGGACCCCTTCCGACTCACATTTTTAATCTCTTTTTATAATCATCAAAACATGAAGTATAACACCCCAAACATTTGATTCAAACATCTGCCTTGTAACGCCCATCCTCATATTAATGATCAAATATTTTAATATAAACAAAATAGAACATGACTATATCCAAAAATAGCATTATATCCATGCTATCCAAAACACTATCTAAATATGTATTTGTTGTCCAAAACATTGTCAAAATAAAAAGACTGTCCTCAATAGAAAATAACATTAATCAACATTAAAAACCATATTTGTTGTGAGAGATATGTTGCCTCTTTTCAATACTTCCCTCTTTTGATCCCATTTATGATTTATCCTGTGCAATAGCCTTCAATTGATTGGAACCTTATGTGTGGAATACACTAATGATGTGAGAACAATCTTCCTTGAGATGAAGATGAGAGGACACAGATTCATAGGAATCTTTGAATGACTTGGAGGGAGTGTCTAGTCCTTTTCCCTTATCTAGCTCTGGCTTGGGAACATCAATTTTTAGCCTTTTACTTGCATGAGAGGACTTTACTGGCGAGACAACATGATCATCTTGGGAATTTGGATTTATTGGTAGTGGAGGAGGGGGTAATGACAATGACATAGTAGGAAAACCATGGTGATGATCTACAATCTTATGAACAATCTCTTGCCAACCATGATTTACAGGTGGTTCTGGCTACATAGACACATGAGGGGGTATGTGGATACTAGAGACCTTCTGACATGGTTGGTAAGGAGGCCTCTTAGGTATAGGTTTCATAATTTCTTGGCCAAATATTTTTAAAAACCCATCTTGGAAAATTTGATTCATTTCTTGGGATCAATGTCAAAATGTATCGAAAATCGTGGCCTTCTATGGCCTCGTTTCAAATTATTTCCTCTACCTCTATTAACACCTTTTTCATTACTGTCTCTGCTAAAGAAACTCATCTTGAAGAAATATTCCAAACATGTTATGAAAAACTCTTAACAATCCATGCATCGATACTCTACCTAAATAAAATCAAAATTTTGGCTCTATTATTCACAACAGAAGCACATGCAATCCATCCATCAATATTTTTAAATTCAACAATCAATTTCCATTTGAACAGAGAGTGATAGGGCTATTGGGAAGATGAGGGGATTTATAATGAGCATAAAATGGTAGCATGGATGGGAAACGACCAACAAATATTGTCTAAGCAAATGCAGAAGTAACAGAAAATGTATCCATATCCAAACTTCCAACACCAGTCATCATCTAGTCCCTTTCTTTTGTTGTTAATTATTACTCTTTTTCTTTAAATGAAATCCATAATAATAGAATAGGGGATGTTTTAAATGTATTTGGGAAGGCAGTGGGCATATAATAAGTGAAATTTGAGAGAATGAAAGGGAAAAGGCGATTATTGTTCTATTATAGAAAATAATATTTATTGAAAATCGTCGACACCATCATTTGCCAAAACTTTTCTCTTTTTAATAATTCAAATCCAAGACGCAAACATTTTTATATTACCCAAATATAAAACCCCAAGAAATTTTTAGGACTGTCAAACTTCACAACTTTAATTTCTCATTTTCAATTAGCATAGCTTTTATAATAGATTGTTAACAGAGTCATTCTAAGCAATTAAAAGTGGACTACATCAAGTGTGTATGGTACATCAAGTGAGTATGGCAGGCTGAGAACAAAAACATAAAGCCATCGACCTTTTGCTATTCAACGCTTGTATCACAACCTCAATACTTGTTGCAAAAATAGACTCGGTTTGAAACCCCATGCGAAACTAGTGCTCATCATTTGACTTAATCATCGTATAACTTCAAAATCAATCAAAACCCCATAGATAAATAACAAATGAGCCAAGACTTAATGCATATATCCAATCTTTCCCACTGTCGGGTCAACACTATAACATACATCATGACCAAAGTTCAAATCTACTAATTGTCACACATTAGATAAAAGAATCAAGGTATGGGAAAACGGAAATGTGAAACATTCATAAGGGGTTTGTAAAAACCATTTAAACATTTATTTCCAAAACATACCTTCCACAATCCTCCACTGGTGGCCGCAAGGCGAATACACATGTCTCACATACATTCACAATTAGTGGAAATATAATTTGAAAGAGCTGCAAGTCTTCCAAAGACTGGTAAACGGTATGGAATTATGCAAGAAAAAACATCAATTGTTCTTTTGTTTCACAGAGAAAAGCCCTTAAATTTTAATCACCATAGATGAGTGAACTCGAAAGTACTTGCCATAATTATTTTCCAATAGCCATAACAATATAATAAGAACTCATTCTTAGCACAACACAATCACATAATTCAAACATAAATGAATTTTGAACTTTATTCTCAGCTTCAAACATTTAAATTCCAATAGGGAGGAACCTCCATTTAAATGCAATTTGTGAAACCATGATACCCACATACACTCATTATAAACTTTGGAAAGTAAACAAAGTCTATAAGAAAATATAAGAGCCAACACCATGATTTTATTTGGAGTTGAGCTACAGTTCATGAATGGAGAGGTAAGAGCCAACATACTGTTGGACACACCGACCACACTAAGAGGGGTGGGGGTGAATCAATGTAGGGCTCTTTTTCAAGTTCCCTTCACAAAAAATCCTTAGTTGGCACTCATCATTTACTCATCACTTATTACTGTCATTTATAACCATTTGTATGTGAACATATATCAGCAACAGATAACAACAACATATATCATCAATAATCCATCACCACAAAGAACACAAGATGTGTTGGCATAGGGGCAGACCCAGGGTTCAACACTCAATATTGCACCAACAAGCCCTAGCTACTGGCCCTTTTGGCAACACCTGTGAATCAGATGCAGTCTCACCCGAAGCAATGATGTGGGGATTGCAAGACATAGATGTTTACAACCAGGGGAATATCAAGGGGATCTTGTATAACAACAATCATAGTATTCATATATTATTTACTAGCAAAATATACTCTGCACAGCTATAGATCTTGATATAACACAGTAATGAAAATAACAGTATAATAACAATAGAGATCAAAGCATCAATCATTCACACAACACAAAATATGCATGGTTCACCCTCTCTCTAGGGCTATGTCCACAGAACTGTGCTTATGGTATATTAAGATCAAGCTCACAGTTCTGATCTGCGCTCTTGGCCAACAGATCCTCTCTCTCCTTCCGTATTTCTCTCCCCCCTCCTGCACACCCAACTGCAGGATCTGATCTTCACACCCAGCTGAAGATCTTACAATACCAGAAGGCTTCAACACTTATCTCTCTCAATACAATGACCTCTCACCATAGTAATAGAGCTAAATAAAATAACAATAGCATACCCTCCTCTAGTATCGACCTGACTTAGGTCCTCTCAACCTCTATTTATACATTATAGTTCATTACCGACAGCCTTAGGCTGAAACCTAGGTGTCAAAACCCTAATTACCAAAACCCTAGGTGTCTAAAACCCTAGGTCAACTTGATCCTCTTTTTCTAAACTTCGCTAGCATGTCTTTCCTTCCTTCTCGTGCGGTGCTCCAAAGCATCCAATGGTATCTTTTTCCACTTCCTGAGTCATTCTAGGTCCATCTTCCTTGTTGATCTATCATCCTCAATCTGCTCATCCAACGACTTGCTTTTCTGCACTTCGCTCCATCTTTTTGTCTCTTTCGCTCACTTCGACCTAGTGACAGTCACTGTGTCTCTCGCGAAGTTTTCTTTTACCTTTTATTCCTTGTTCTCCTTTTCCTTCCATAGTCAGGGGCCAACAGGCCCCCAACACTCACCCGTGACTCGTCCCGAGGCACTTCAGATCTTCTCCTTTTCTTTGACTTCGACTTTAGACTGTGCAGTGCAAACTTTGCTTTATACTTTATGCCTCCTTCCTGTCCTTATGCAGACTGTCTTTTCTTTGTTTGGTACCCAGTTTCAACTGCACTTGGTACCTAAACCCTTTTCCTCATGCCTTAACTTGGAGCTGTGAGGCATATGGTTGTCATAGTACAACTTCAGCTGACTCCCATTCACCAATCCTTCTTTCCATTCTCCATTCAACGTCTTCAGCTGTGAAACTCCTCCTTCTGTGACGTAGGCCATCTCATATGGTCCAAGACAATGCATTCTTAACTTCCCAGGGTGTTTAATAAACTTACTGTTGTATACAAGTACTAAATCACCTTGCCTAAATATCGTTTTCTTGATATGCCTGTCGTGGTAGGCCTTTTCTCGTTCCTTTTGAGCTTGTTGATGGAAGCCTGCAATGAATCTGTCTTCTTCTAGTTCGACTAACTGTGCTAGCCTCTCATGAACAACACCAGTATCATCCATGTGTGTAAATGCAACAATTCTTGAGCTCAGTACCAAGTACTACATTGGGACAACAACTACAAAACCATAAACCAACTTGAAAGGGGTTTGCGTTGTTAATTTCTTACAACTGGTTCTGTAAGCCTAGAGTACTGCTAGTAATCATAAATCCCAGTCATCCTTGTTCATGCTGCAAATCTTTGTCAATTTTGTCTCCAAGATCTTGTTGAAGGCTTCAACCATTCCAGTTTCTTGTGGATGATAAGGTGTACTCTTCTGATGGTGGACTGCAAATTATTCAGTTAGGGCTTCAACTATCTTATTGATGAAGTGTGTACCTTGATCACTCATAAGGAACTTAGGGCATCTAAACCTGGTTATTATGTCATCAAATATAAAACACGCAGCTATAGATGCACTATAGTCTTTATCTGCTCTTTCTTCGACCCATCTAGTCAACTATTCTGTCGCAGTGATAATATACCTTACTCCTATGTGCTTTCCTAGTGGGTTTATAGGTCCCACGAAATCATTGGCCCATTTTTCAAATGCCTGCAGGGTCATCTGCAGTGCTAATGGCATCTCACCTCGTCGGGATGTATTTCCAACTCGCTGGCATACGCCACATGCTCTAGTATATTCTTTAGAATCTCTGTGTAACGTAGGCCAACAAAGCCCAGCTCGCAAAACCTTCTGCACAGTTTCTTTCCCTGTGTAATGTCTACCTGCGATGCCTTCAAGAGATTTTTCAAGGATCATCTGGCACTCTATTTCCATAATGCATCTTCTTAGTATCTCATCAGGTCCTATTTTATATAGTTGACCAGCTATCAGTGAAAAATCTACAGTGTGCACCACTAATTGTTTTTTCTGGGAGATTGTATACTCACTCGGAGCCATTTCTGTTGACAGGAACTGGACTATGTCTGCGAAGTGGTCATCAATATTTCTACTGGTGAGTAGTTGTGCATCCGGTAATGTATCCTCCAGACTGGTAGGTTCTTCACCATGTTCCAACCTCGACAGGTGGTCTAGGCCTTTGTTCATTTTTCCTGGCATAACTATGATCTCAAAATCATACTCCTAAAAAAGCAGAAGCCATCTATAGATTCTCCCCCCCAACACTGGCTTGTTGACTAGGTACTTCAGCATGGAGTGATCAGTAAACATTTTAAAGTCTCCTCCCAACAAGTAGTGGCAGAATTTCTGCAATGCATACATCATGGCTAATACCTCTCTCTCTCTAGTGGTGTAATTAACTTCAGTTGTGGACAACTTCCTGCTGGAAAATGCTAATGGATGATCAATGTCTCCTTCTCTGGGTTGTGCCAGTACTTATCTTAATGCAATGGAGGATGCATCAACATGCACATGAAATTCCTTGCTCCAGTCTGGAAAGACTAGAATAGGCACAATTACCATCTTTTGTTTCAGTGTGTTGAAGCTTTGATGGCATTCTTCTGTCGAACCAAACTGACAATCTTTCTTTAATAATTTATTCATTGGCACAGTAATCTAATCATATCCTTTGATAAATTTCCTATAATATCTACTATGTCCTAGCCCAGTGCACAGTTGTTTGACTGAAGTAGGTGGTGGAAAATCAACCATAATTGGAATCTTGGATGGATCCACCAACAATCCTTACTTGCATACAATATGTCCTAATAATACTCCAAATGGTGAGAAGAAGATGCACTTCTTCAAATTTAAAGCAATTTGACACTGCCTGCATTTATCCAACATCAGCCTTAGACATTCAGTATGATTTTTCAACAAACTAAAAAGAGTCCAGTCATCAAAGTATGCTTCTAAAACTTTATGCAAAAATGATTTGAATGCTTCAACCACCACCCTGGAAAAGATGGCTCGGGCATTCTTCAATCCAAATTGGATTACTATATATTGGTAGGATCCCCACTCTATAGTAAACATTGTCTTATGGCGGTCCTCCTTGGCGATGAGGATATGATGGTATCCTGAAAATCCATCTGTAAAAGAGTATACTTCTTCGCCTCCCACGTTATCCAACACTTCGTCTATGAATGGTGTAGGGAAAGGATCATGTAGACAATCACTATTCAACTTCTTGATATCTACATAAATACCGATCTCATCTGTCTTCTTATCTTGCACTACCATGGGGCTAATCCACTCTGACTCCTCGACAGGTTCAATAATCCCTGCTTCCAACATTATGTCGAGCTCAATCTTTACTCTTTCCTTGTATTTCGGGTTTATTCTGTAGGGTCTTTTCTTGACTGGCTTTTCATCTGGTTTCAAAGGTATTCTCATCTCTCCCATAGGTCCTTTGATACCCTTCATATCGGTGAACTTTGTCGGGAACAAGTCCTGATACTCGTGCAATAATTATGTGATTTTGTCAATGGTAGCAGCGTCCCAGTAATCTTCGACATTGGCAATCTTTGGTGTCTCCTCTATCCCAATGTTGACTTTATTTATCTTTATTGGTTTTCCAATGAATGACAGTTCAACTCCTGGTCCTTCCACATCTCTCTGGCCTTCTGTTTTTGCGATATTCACCTTTCTTGGGTCATCGTCTTTATCGACATTAATGTTGTAGAAAATCTGTAGATTTTGGAGGGGCACAGTCCATTCATCCTCTTCTTTCTCTAAAGGGAAGCCAGATGCCTCCTTAAATACTTTCTATCTCACCATCTATAGTGCTTGATCTATTGAAGGAAATTCACTTTCAAATAAAAAGGTGGTTATAAAATTATGTATCATACCTTCCCATTCTGAAGTGATGAGGCACAGTTCTGCTTGAAGGTACTAGTTGATCGGAGTGGTATCTAGCGTATTGACAAATCTGTGTACCCATTTTTCTCAAGGAACATCACTCCAGGCCTCTTTGCAGTTGTGTACGTGGTCCTTTGGGCAGCTTCGACCTGTGTATCTTACTTCACAGCTTCATACTTGTGCTGAAAACCACGTTGTCATCAAAGTTCGACATTGTCTCCAGTTTGTGATGTTTCCCTTATACGTTCCCCACCATCTTGTTGGAATTGCCTTCATGGCCTTATCCATTGCCAACAACCTTTGTTGTGTTGGTACATTTGTCTCAAATTATGATAAGAAGTTCTCTAAAGGGTTCATCCCATCAAATGTGGGTAGATTACTCACTATTGTGCCAATCCAGCGAACTTCTTTGGTTAGCCTAGCACATATTATTGTAGATACTTCGTACATCTGGTTCTTCCAGTTCTCTAGTGCTTCTTCTGAGTCGGATGAACATGTGTTGTCACTTCGCCAGCTTAGATTTCCGTCAGTTGTAGGGTTGATATAATCCTGCTGCCTGGCTGTCAATTTGTAGATGTTTTCCAGTTCAAATGCATGGTCTTCTTCTCTGATAGGATCTGTATATCGGGGACCCTCATCTGGATCTAAAGGTGCAATGACCCTAAGGCCAAGTTTCTCAAATGTCATGCATATTTTCTTTAGATAAACAATAGTAGAATTATCAAAGGCCCAATCAATTCCTAACAATGTAGGGTAAGGGAAGCTATCATCAACAATTTCAATTACCTCAAAATCTGCAAAGGTTCTTACTCCATCGATGTCCACTGGGACATGCTCTAATTGTCCAAATGGGATGATGGCTTGTTGATTAGCAATGTGAAGCCTGATAGGGGAATACATCAGCTTGAGTTTTCCCATCAGTGCCCAGGTCTTCTTGGTCATGACCTTGACCTTCGACCGTAAGTCGAGGACCACATAGTCTATCTCATACTCTCCTATCTGAGCATTCAAGTGTAATTCTTTATTTTTCCTTCTCCTTTTTCCAATTTGGTGCACTGCCCTATTTAGTAAGGGGTCTATCTTTCCTAGATCATACTGCTTCATTAAATCTTGTAATTCTTGTACAACGCATTTATCTTTAATTAACTTAACACAAGTGTACAAAAATTGCATGAGTTTTCTTACCTCTTTCCCTTCAGTTGGCGATGCAAATGGATCAAACACATGAGGCATGCCATATTATTTGATCTCTGGTTGTTTCTTTGATGAAGATCCTTGACCTCTTATGAACTCTTTTCTTGCCTCCTCGAATATCTGTCTTTCTTTCTGAACATCGAACATCGGGGTATTTTTTGTAGCTTTCCTGACTTTGTCGTCAGTTTCAATCCTTCCTTGGTCTGTTCTATCTTCTGCTATAGCAGCACCTCCTCGAGTGATAACAACGACTCTAGGGTCTTCTCCACGAGGTTCAACATATATTAGTTGTACTTGTGGGTTATTCTAAGGTCCTCGTCTCTCCTGAAGTTTAGTCATTAGCACATGGCATTCCTCTATGACATGCTCGAATGAGTTACAGTAACTACAGGTTGTACAAGGATTCTGACAATCCCTTGCCAAATATCTTGGTTGTGCGTAGTTATAATAGATTATTTTTCCTTGACCTCGACCCATACCTCCTCCTCGTCCTCATCCTCTGTATCCATCATGATAATTGAAGTTTCCTCTCCCTGAAGAGTTGTATTGTAGAGTGTTTCCTTCTTGTTGTACTTCGCATTGAATCTTGTATATGTATCTCAACCTTTCATGCATGAGATCATAAGCTCTACAATCGCGATCATCGTGCCCCATTTATTTGAAAAATGTACAATATAAGTTTGTGGGCGTCTGAACATACTTCTGCATGTAGTAGCACTCACCTGGGCGATGCCTATTTCTGCATACATCGCACCAGGGTAAGTTAACTTGTTTCAAGGGGATCAACACCCCTAAGGCCAAGTACTCATGAAATAAAGGACAGTGTTCCTTATCATGGCCTTTAGATATACATCTTACACACCATATTTCTTCCCTTTTGTCTTTTCCCTTATCCTTCTTCATATCCTCAACCTGTAAAGACAAACTAGTTAGTTGGCTCATGATCTGGCTAATGCTTGAGCTAGATTCTCCCATTGGTCTTGATTCAAGATTCATGGCGATCTCCAAAGCTTCTGCTTATGATGAAATCTTTTGCTTCATCAGAGGGACTCTTATGTGTGGTAACAACGTAGAGATGAACCATTATTTGTTCTGTTCATCGAGGATTTGATAAGTTAACCGGCTTGTCAGGGTCTTGAATCTCTAGTCGAACTCCCAAACAAGTTCTGCTACCCTTTGTTTAATCTCTTTTAGTTTTGTAATACATTGTGACTCTAACTTAGGTTTCTTAAAATATGCAATCAACACATTCTTGATCTCAATCAGGGGCTTAGGTTGTGCCAGTCCTTGGACCAGTTTCATGTACCAACTCAGTGTGTGATCCCTTAGCGTAGTGTTGAACTGGGTTCTCTTGATGGCTTCATCGATTATACTTTTAATGTTCCATTCAACTTCAAACAGAAACCAATGCTGATCTGGATCTTCATATCCATCTCCTCTAAATATAGGGAGTCTCATTTTGTCTTCCATAGAGCTGACTAGGATTCTTGTCTGAGTAGATGTTGAGATACTAGTAACAGTATTCTGAAGATTCTGGGGGTTCTAACTATTCTAACTTCTAAGTACTATTGGGACAACAAGAGGATTAACGTTACTTCAATAGTCCACACAGTTATTGAGTTTTCTGGCTCTCTTTAGCGCAGTTCTTCAGCTTCCCCTTCTTCTGTTATGGTGGGCTCTGGATTCTCTTCGTCGGTTAGATATACCTCTTCTCCGTTGTAGAAACCCTCTTCTCCATAGTTTTGCTTAAACAAGTTCTCAAGGTGAACCCCTCGGAATACTTTTCCACTGTGCGTATGTCTTGCTTCTATGTCACTGTCGCTATCCGAGATTTTGAACATTAGCCTTTTCTGGTTCGACTAATCTACTGTATCTTCAAGATGTGATTTTCATGCAAGAGCATATTGATTATTAGCTTCAAAAAATGCAAAAAATTTCCTCTGGGTCCATTGAAAAAGTACCTCTCGGCTTGGCTATACGATTTTGTTCTTTCAACAACAAACTCGACGATATACCCTCCAATGGTACTATCAAACCAATGATCTATTGCTCTGGATACTGCGTTGTCAATTCTCTTGACCCTCTGGATCAACGTCGGTGTCCAAACCACAAGAGGTCTAGATCTGATCTCAAAATGCGTGTCAGCTAACCTAGCCAACCACCCATGTAGCTCCTGATGGATTCCTCCAAAGAAGATCTCATGAACGTCGGTGAAGATGTATCTTAGTAGCCAATATTCAGTACTCAGTTTAGGGTTCTTGTTCTAGGCTTCAGCAAAGTCCTTCTCTTGATCCTCTATACACTTCCGAATCTCTATATTCAATGGGAACCACCTTGACATTCCTTTAAAAAGATTCATGTCCCAGCAATGAAACCATTTGTTGGCACAGGGGCAGACCCAGGGTTCAACACTCAAGATCGCACCAACAAGTCCTAGGTACTGGCCCTTTCATAAACACCTACGAAGAAGATGCAATCTCACCCGAAGCAACGATGTGGGGGTTGCAGGACAGAGATGTATACAACTAGGGGAATATCAAGGGAATCTCGTATAACAACAATCAAAGTACTCATATATAATTTACCAACAAAATCTACTATGTACAGCTATAAATCTTGATCTAACACAATAATGCAAATAACAATAAAATAATGACATAGATCAAAGCATCAATCATTCACACAACAAAAAATATATGTGGTTCACCCTCTCTCTAGGGCTACATCCATAGAACTGTGCTTATGGTATATTAAGATAAAGCTCACAGTTTGGATCTGCGCTCTTGGCCAGCAGATCCTGTCTCTCCTTCTATCTTTCTCTCCCCCCTCCTGTGCACCCAGCTGCAGGATCTGATATTTGCACCCAACTGAAGATCTTACAATACCAAAAGGCTTAAACACTTCTCTCTCTCAATACAATGACCTCTCACCACAATAATAGAGCTAAATCAAATAAAAATAGCATACCGTCCTCTAGTACTGACCCGACCTAGGTCCTCTCTATTAACACTTTGTAGATTCCCAGAGGTTGTCAGGGTTGAAGAAATTTACAAGAGGTAACTTTATCCAACCACTTCGAAACTGGAATCTAGCCCTACCAGCTTCAGAGAGGGATCTCTCTGTATGATTTAGCTATGTTTTAACTTTAAGATATTAGGCTAGTTATACAAAATAAGATTGACTGGTTTGTTGTTTTTGTTGAGTTGGCTGAAGGGGCTTTACGCATCCATTGGGCTATGGAGTCTGTATTATAAAGATAGAAATCTAAACCAGAAACAAAAGATTCTTTTCACAGGGCAAGATAATGCATTCATTGGATTCTTTTAGCAGTAAAATGAAGAATAGTAGAAAAGATGAGAAAAACCAATTAAAATAAAGAAGCATTTAAGAATTTCTTCACTGTAATATCAGAAGATGAACATTAAAATCTTTCAAAGTCTGAAACAGGGTATACAAAGATAAATCATGCAACATGCATTACTTTTAAAAGATTTAGATTAGAAAACAATATGATAACTGAGCGAGAGGAACATTCAACATAGAAAAGAAAACATCACCAATGAATAACACGCGAGAATCCTGTGAAAACGTCTCTTTGTATTAATGAAAGATCTCTTGATAAAAATTACATTCTTGTAGCTTGCAGGGCGTAAAGATCAACCCTCAGTACTTCAAAGTTTGAAGTATTTATAATCAAAATTGCATACGACCCTGTCATTAAAGATCAGGACGTGGCAAATCTAAATTTAGCTAACCAACTTAACAAGATACAAAAATTTAGGAAACTGCTTGATGATGTGTTGAAACTTCATGTTGATTTTTGGGGTGCACTGTTGGTGAGGCCTTTGCATGACCTCGTCTGACTAGATAGTTGACTAGGCTTGGACACCTCATCGACTACTCGATCAAATTGTAAATCTCTTCCCATCGAGGGTGACTAGGAACGCTAACTTTGAGCAATCTTTGGTATACTTCATCCATCTCTGTGTACTTGGAAAAATTTGGCTTGATGATGAAAATGTACTAGATCGCATGTTGTATACTGATGTCTAACTGTAAAGCATATAAGAATGCCTTGCCTGTGATACTGCCTTGTATTCCTGAGAATTTTGAGCTATCCTTAGCCACAGTGGCTAGTTTCTTTTTGTAATCGGCAAGTGTCATTAACTTGTCATTTATAACTCTCATACCAGGAAGGCATTTCTTCTGCAGAGCTTCTATCTTGCTGAAAAAATTTTGCACTCCTGCATCCATGGTCTGGACCTTTTCCTCCAGCTGTAGCATCAGTCCTCTCTTGGTCAGGACCCTCTTGACCTCAAGGATGGTCTCTATCCTATCTTCAATCTTCAACTCCTATAGCTCCTCTTTGGTTTTGGAATTCAAAAATTTGATGATCTCAGCAGCTTCTGTGGGCATCTCTCCTAGTTCTACTCTTATCTTCTTGATAGCCTGCTGACTTCTTTGCACCAGCTCATTTTGCTCGAACATGATTTGTATCATCGGCCATATTTCATTCATGGACTTGGTGATGTCCATCCAGACACTTTATTTGACCTCAGTCAGTGTTTTGCCTGCTACTGTTTTCTTCTGAAGATGTTGCAATTCCTGTTGAGCTGGTATGATATTTGTTTTTCCTTGGAGTAGCTAGTTTGGTAAGAAGACTTGAGTTCCTGAAGGTTCTCAATCTCCTTTTTGAGTCTACTAATCTTTGTCTCTTGCAAATTCATTTCTTCCATGGATTTAGCCAGTTCAACAGTCTTCTCCAGGGCTGTCAGTGGAGTTGCCGAGGGAATTTCTATTACAGATGTTGTGCTCACTCTTGTGAGTGGAAATGCGCTCAGTGGAATGACCTCCACGGGCTTTGACTGCTCCTTTTCTTTCACTAGTTTTTCCAATTCTGCTTCCATTTCCTTCAACTATGCATTCTGCTCCATGATGAGCTTGAGCATCTCATCTTTTTCCCCTTCTGTCTCCGTTATTTCCTTTGCCTGTGAATCTTCTGTTGGTGGAAATTTCAACTGTTTCCTCAGAGATGCAATATTGACATTTTTCTTTTTGAGCATCTCCTCAACTTCTTTCACATTCGAGGGATCATATCCGATCTTGAGGACCAGTTCTTCCAATTTCTTAATCCTGTTATCCTTGGCAAAGGATGATATTTTTTCTAACTTCAGTTGCGTCTGGACATTGCTCAGAGATACATGTAACTTGGAGGCAGCAATAGAGGCATGTGCCAATGTGGAGAAAACCATTTCTCCAGTTTGCCTGTGCAGATCCATTTGATCAGCTGGATGCACATCTTTAGTCTGAAATTCAAATGTTGCCCTCTTGTAATCGATGATTACTTTCGGGTCTGGCACCTATGCTTGAAGAAACTCCATGTGCATTCTACCCTTATTAGTATCGAATGTAGACAATAGTATGTGTTGTGCAGTTGATGTTTGCTTCCAGAATTGAGCATACGTGTTGTTGGTCAGCATCTGATTTTTCTTTTTGATTAGATCATACTTCTCAAAAATACTCAATTTTGGTCTTGTTTTGCTCGGTTGGTTGACTGGTGGAGTATCTGCAGGATTCTTGGGAAACAATGTAGTCATGATTTGTTTGTTGCTTGTACTAAAGAGCGACTGATCAACCTCCATAGTTGTAGTGGATTGAATTCCCTTTTCACCAGTTGGGTTAGGTGCCTGACTAATTTTTGTCCTCTTGGTGTGTACTTGGAACTCTTCCGATGATACTTCAGTGACGGAAGGTGAAGTGTCCTTCCTGGGCCTTTTCTCCTTGGGAACCTGTGGTGTAGTCGTCTGGGAGATAGTGACCGAAAGGTCTTGTTGTTCTGTCTCAACCAGGGTGTTTGGCTCCCATTTTATCTGGTTGGCGAACTTCTCTATCTCAGGCTTGGATGTGTGGACATATGGGATATTCTTATTCTTAACTCTCATCTCTGAAATTATTTTGCAGGGGCCATAGTGCCATATGAATCTAGCAAAAAACTTAATTTCTTTAAGAAATTTGTCTACTTCCTCCTCGGCGCCTCAGCTATTGCAGATGAAATACCCAATCTGCCCTTTGATTCTGAGCTATTGCTTCTTCTTTAGAGACACAAAATGTATGTCATATGAATTGATCATTTGTCTTATGTATTCCACGGCAAATATCCTCATGAGAAAATACTTGGGCAACTTGTATGGAGCCAATTTGCACACATACACTATGATCTTTGTGTGGTCCTGGTACAGGTACCAGTCTCCCATTTTTTCAACATCCGAGAGGTGTAGGATCCTCTGAATTTCCTCGTTTATTCTCAGCTCGGGTCTGCCACTGAGCATGCTCACCACGGGATGGTAGAATTGCTCGATAAATTGTTTGAAGTTGAATTCTATAGAGTTGTGTCTGAGCAGCGAAGTCCACACTGTCACCGCCTGTGGCCTTCCATCCTTGTCCATCTTCTGCATCGAAAAGGAGAATTTGTCCGCTTGAAAGAATAGGAACATGTAAGCCGATATTGAGGAATACCGAAACATGCCTTCTGTGGTGAAATTTGAGAATTGCTCATGAATGTTGTCTTCCAAGAAGGCGTTGTAGTCAAACTGAGTGGTGGGTTTCTCATATGTTGAGAAAATGGATAGAAAACCCAATATGGTTCCATCCACCCAATGATCCGAAAAATACCCAAGGAGGGCGTAGAGCGACGAGATGACCTGGTTTCCCTTCACTGAGAACAGGGATGAAGGATACAGGGTATTTGTAGTGGGGAGATGAGCGGCTTGTGGGAGAAAAAGCTCGAAAATCTGAGCTCTTTGGGGGAAAGATAATTTCTGATATAGTTCTATGATAATTTCAAGATTGAACGCTGAGACAAATTCGGCTCTGGGTATATGCATCATCTGGTCAATGGTTTCAGGTGTAATGAGGAAAATAATTTCTCCTGATGAAGAAACTATGGCTCTCTGGTTGGGAAGGTAATGAGCTTGGAATTTGAGGGCGAATTAAGGGAAATGGTGAACCTGGGGGAAACGATACAGGGGAAGGTTTGACTCCCAGAGCCCAATTTCATCGCTCTGGTCAAGGAAAACCTCTTTGAGCCATGACTGCAAGTCTGCGAAGTTGAACTCACATATGGTGTCTGCAATTAAATGGTCTTTGTCGTACAGATGGATCTTGTCGAGGTCAACAGGGGGTGGGAGGAAAGGATTTTCCTCAGCTTTTGTTCTTTTTTATTTTGGTGCCATCACTGTAAAAATACCTGCAAATCAAACAATCGTTAGTGGGGATGATGGTGGCTTGGGATGGTTGACTGTAACGGAGAGGAAAACGGGGGAAAAATTCTCTGGTGCAGCGATAGGTTAAATGATGAGGGAATGAAGGATGAAGGTAGTTTTGAGCAAACGGATACCCATTGGGCATGGGAGATAGGTCAACAGGTTAACGGATAATTTAGCCAGTAATAAATGGCCAACGGGTCGTTTAGAGCATGAGATGGAAGGTGAAAATGACTGAAGAATACGGTTGGGCGATGTGGTGGGAGCTGATTAGGGAGTAACCATGGTGAGAGGATTTGTAAAGGGCGAACAAGGGGAATGGACTAACAGAGTAATGAGATGTGACCTCTAGGGGAAAAATGTGGAAAATGACGTCATGGGGTGACAAGGTATGTCAGACCTTGGGAGGCGATGGGAGTCTGACCCAATAGATTCCTGCCACGTAGAGATAAGGGGCCCACTAGAAAATAATCCATTC
>SNQJ01S0133432.1:37340-50028 GCA_010110895.2 Picea sitchensis
TTATTCACTACTCCTATCAACATCAATTTAAAAGAACTTGGCCATGCTTGAACGGTATGGACCAAATCATTGTTATTGCATGGGGCTCTATTGAATTTCTTTTATGCCCTCTTTTATTCTTTTTCTTTTTCTTTTCTCAAATTATTTGCAGAATGGACAATCATTTGACAAAAAAAAACATTTAAAGAGATAACATTTCATTCACCAGTTGATCCTATAAATTATAGGGTTATAACACTCTCGACCTCTATTTATACATTATAGTTCCTTACCAACAGCCTTAGGCCGAAACCTAGGTGTCAAAACCCTAATTAGCAAAACCCTAGGTGTTTAAAACCCTAGGTCAACTTGATCCTGTTTTTCCGGACTTCGTCAACCTGTCTTTCCTTCCTTCTCGTGCGGTGCTCCAAAGCATCCAATGGTGGATTTTTCCACTTCCTGAGTCGTTCTAGGTCCATATTCCTTGTTTATCTATCATCCTCAATCTCCTCATCCAATGGATTTCTTTTCCGCACTTCGCTCCATCTTTTCTGCTCTTTTTCTCACTTTGACCCAGTGACAGTCATTGTGTCTCCCACAAAATTCATTTTTTACCTTTTCTTCCTTATGCTCCTTTTCCTTCCATAGTCAAGGGCCAACAACATGTATGTACAATTTTCTTTTTATTAGGGACTACAATCCTTGGGTTTATCAACAACAACTGAATATAGTATCAACTCCAAAAGAGCACTATCTCTGCAATGCAATACTCAGCTTACACAACTCAGCACCAACTGAGAAGAGGATTCAATCCTCAAAATATACCAATCTGTCAATAAGTATGCAACCTATTAGTAGTGAAACACGCATATGTACAGGCCCTACCAATATTTCAACCTACATATGTACGCAGTCTGGCTCACAACAACCTACATTTACCTCCTAAAGAACTAGGGTTTTCACTCCTTGAAAACTCAGATCCTCTACAGCCTCTGTCACATCCACTTCTTCCTTTCACTGCCCAATTTGTACCATAACCAATCACAACACATATATGTTGTCTAACATCTTACTCATTCTCTTCAACCTTACAATATGAATGTTACTTAATCATGTATAAGTAACTAGTATACTATGGAAACCATATTAGTCAATCAACCAACATAACCATATCACAACAACCATACCAAGAATTCCTTAAGAATTCACCATACCTTAAGAAAAAGTATCCATCAAAACAATCATGCAACCATACCCGAACTTCTGTGGCAGATCTGAGCCCATAGAATACATATCTGGAACATGCTTCATACTTGAGGAACCTGGCACCAACTCATACTCAAGTCATCATGACTCTCTCCAATTTTACGCACTCTGACCTCCTTCAGACTGCATGTGTACGCACTCTGTCTCACTGCATCCTACGTATGTATGTTCTCTGACCCACTGCTACTTGTGTAATCCTTCAAAAAATAGGGTTTCTGAACTTCTGAAACTTTCACCATCAAGATCTCAAACTTACAGAAACTTCAATGCGTCCATGAGATCCTGCAATGAATCTTTCACCCAAAATAGATCTTCAATGTTCTCATGAAATATGTCTTTACACGAGACCCTTATTCTCTTATTTATACTCTCCAAGTAGCTTCCTTAGAAGCATCCACTTAGCCACTTTTTCCACATATCCACTTTGTCCACTTAGTCACTTTCCTTATTTTAGGGTTAACCTACTTATAACCACTTTCCATAATTAGAAAGTTCTCCATTAAATTTATTATTTAAATAATCCTCTTTGACTTTATCACTTCACTTTATTATTTAAATAATTTATTCTTTGTAAGCACTTTGATTTCTTTGACCTTTTGGGGCTTCTAGCCAACAAATGAGGGTCCTCCAACTTCGTAAGGCCATAACTCTCAAATCGTGAGGAGTTATGTGACGTTCCACATACCATCGAAAATGGAATGACAAGAAATATCCATCTACGATAGTTTCACTGACAAATTCACTGATCTTCATCTCATTATTCCATAATTAAGCATGGCTTCTCTAACCATACTTCTAGGATAACTCAATTGCAAAGAATCTTCCCGTGAGGGCTTTCACCATAAGGGGACCACTTTGGATTTCATCCATTTGTTCTTCCTATCAACCATGACAAGACAATAATGAGTCATATTTACATTAATCCAACTGGAATAACCCATGACAACACATCACTATGACATTGTCCCTTTGTCATTGATTCCATGCATGACCACATGATCTAATGATCAATACATTAATGCATCAATCTATCTATGCATCATATATCAATGAAAACACATCAATACATCTTCATATATGCATCAATCCATCTGTGCATCATTTATCAATGACTTCACTTGACATCAATTCATTTACAACAATGACAATAAATACTACATCAATATACAATATACTAGGACAAGACATTGTTCCTTTGACATCAATCCTTTGACATCAATGACAAAATGATCCAACAATCTCCCCCTTTTGAATTGATGGCAATGCCAACATTGATTTCAACACCAATTATTGATGGCAACATGTAGACATGGAGTTGCTCTTCATCAATAGTCATCTCAATCACATCAATGTGACTATCTCTCCCCCTTTGACATCAATGGAAAAGGGTAGTTCTCTCCTTGGGGCTACTCCCCCTGCCTAAACTCTCCTTGGGGATTATCCCCTTGTCTGGATGCCTTTGATATTCCTCTGAATAATATCTCCCCTTTTGAACAAGTGATATCACTCTGATGTAATGCTGAAGATATATCACTCATGCTCCTCATGTGACCATCGCTCCCCTTGGAACCATGCCTTTGTGCTCTTTCTCTAAGTATTTAAATTTGCATTTGATAAATATCTCCTCCTGGAATCATGGGAAGAAGAATGAATCCCCCTATGGGTATGTCTCCCCCTATCTTCTCTGCAATATGAACAATATGCTACCACTACAATATGCTTCTTCTGCAAATGCTCTTGCTCAACTGGAACATAGATTGACTACTCAAGAGTGATCTTCTCTTCCTATGACGATCCTTGGACCTGTCCATGCATCAAACTCGTGGCATACCATACATCATGAAGAAAAATATATGTCAACAATGAATAGAGAATCATGAACAAAACATCAACCATGTACATCGTGTGCCATATTATGTGCCAATCATGCACAACCTCCATGTACATAAACCATGTACATCAATACCATACAATATTCCATAGGATATAATCAATGGAGTGTATCAACCATATTCCTATAACATGTTCCAACTGTGTACCAACCATATGCCTCTACCAACATGTCAACCATGTGCCTCAAACATGTGTCATATCACTCATGATATGCCTCTACCATGAACCCAATGTCACAACCATGTATCTCAACCATCAAGTATCATAACAAGTGTCTCAACTATATAAACCCATACATCAAAAAGTGCACCAAACATGTATCACAAATTGTACCAACCAAGTGCATCAACCATGCACCAAACCTCAACAATATGAACTACAATCAAGATGTCTTCCCATACATGTATGCCATATCAACCGAAATCCATGTGCCAATCATACTGCTAGAAAGTTCCTCTAACAATGTACAAAAAGTGTACCAAACATGCATCAACTATAGATCAAGCTATGACTCATCAATGATGTACAATATAACTACCTCATCAACTCATCAACTAAATGTCCCAATATGTAGCTCAACCACATGCCAAATGCATGCACCAAGATATCCAACAAATATTCCTCTAACGATACATCAAAAGATATATCAATGAAACTCAAATATGTACCAGCCATGTAACCTCCATGTAACCTAACAGATCTGCCTCAACCTCCATTCACTTCAACAAATACTAAGAATCCAAAAATTCATGTACTATAAGTGTGCCTCAATAGATCAATGATATCTCTAGCTAGAATCATCATGATATATCTCATAACGAAAGTGCTATAACTTCACTGTCACAACCAACATTGTTCCTCAATAGGAAAATGTCCCAATCCACACTCTAGGGTTAGTACCATGCATCAAGGATAGATTTTCAACATTCAACCATATGTCACCACCATACATACAAAAATTATGTATGCCAACATGTAATCATGAAAACCTCCAACAAACCATGTCAGACCCTGCAACAAAGAGTTATACCATCACACCAAGCTGCAACTTATTTGCATAGCCTACTTTTCAAGGATTTTACCACATGTACGCGACCTACTATACAGACAGCTCACATATGTACGTGACCTATTTATAGGTCATCTCGTGTATGTACGCGAATGTTACCAATGTAACCCGCATATTCTTCAGAAGAATTCAAGCTTGACCTTGCCTTAGGGCTTCCATTTTGTTTTGATTCTTCAGTCTTCTTCACCCACTTCTGAAGGTGTCCCAGCTTCTTAGAACATGAGCTACGAGATTTCATTTTTCCAACATTGTCTTCTCTTCTAGCCTCATGTTTTCTTCTTGTCATGCTATATGAAGTCCTAATCATGGACTGTCTTCTTGTGTTCCAGCAATCTCATGATTTGTGGCCAAATCCACTACAAATGTAGCATCTCATGGTGTGACAATGAGCAGCAATGTGTCCTACTTGATTACATCTCCAACACCTTAGGGTGTTATGAAATATTTCATTATCTCTCCTTGTATAATACCTACATTCCAAAGATTTTTTACCATATTTATTACATGAGTAACAATGACCATGAAAAAAAAATTCATAGCTTTGATTTGTTGTCCATCTTGAAGGTGTCTTTTTTTAATTTGATTTGAGGAGTAAAGATGGCTTCTTTATGTCTCCCTTTCTTTGTTCTTTTGAAAGTTTCCTTCCCTTGTGTAGATGGTTTACTTGCAACATTATTTTCATCTTTTGAGAATGAGGGACTTACCTCAAGCTTCTTTGAGGTGCTTGCTTCAACATGTGTAACTTCTTTGTTGTATCCAAGACCTGACTTATCATTTGGTGATCTTTGAATATCCAAGATTTCATTCAATACTGTTGAGTTATTCAAGAATTTGTTTGACTTATCCACTTTCTTTCTAAGATCAACAACTTCAACTTCCAAGTTATGACACGACTCTTCCTTTTCATTTACTTGATTCTTTACTAGTTCTTCTACCCTTTTGGCTTCTTCAATTTGGGTCTTGAGATGGATATAAACTTCAAGACTTTTGTTAATCTCATCATCTACCTTCTTATTTTCTTCTATTTCATTCTTTAGTCTTTTGATATCTTCTTCCTTTTCTTCTAATTGAGTCATTTTACTTTCTTCTTGTTCTTTGAGCATTTCCTTTAGTTTAAAAATATGCTTTTGATTATTTTCAAGAAACCTTTTAGTGTTCTCGGAAAGATATCTATAGTCTATATAGCTATGGTCATAATTGTATTCATATAGACCCCAATCAACTTTATTTTTAAGCTTTGAAAGTTCTTCTTCTACTTCTTCCATGGGATAATTATCATCTGATTCTACATAAACTATTTCTAGATCTTTTTCTTCACTTGTAGAGAAACATTCAACTTCATCACATATATAATTATTGAAATCAGAGGATTTTGGAGATTCTTTACTTTCATTGTTCTTGATGGAGTTGTCTTTAGTGTCTTCCTTTTTTCCTTAGTATGTCTTCTCTAGATTTAGCCATAGATCCTTGGTGGATGTGCATTGTCCCATGATTTATTTGATAGAACTTGAGAGTCCATTGAAAATGGTCTTGAGAGCCAATGCATCATTCTTCTTTTCTTCCTTTTGAGCTGAAAAATTTGACTTGTTCTTCAAAGGAACTGATCCACCAATAGTTTCTTTCCAAACACCTCCTCCTTTTTCTTTCAAGTACTCTTTCATTTCTATTCTCCATGTTGAATAATTTTCCTCATCAAGGATTGGAACTTCATCATCCATTTGTGTGTCCATGGATCTCCTCCAAGCTTGTTAAGGCTTATATTGAAGGCTTGCTCTGATTCCAATTGTTGGGCACACCGACCACACTGAGAGGGGGAGGTGAATCATCGTAGGGATATTTTTCAACTTCCCTTCAAAAAAACTCCTTAGTTAGCACTCACCATTTACTCATCACTTATTCCTGTCATTTATAACCAGTTGTATGTGAACATATATTAACAACATATATCATCAATAAGCCATCACCACAAAGAACACAAGATGTATGTACAATTTTCTTTTTATTATGGACTACAATCCTTGGGTTTATCAACAATAAATGAATAGAGTATCAACTCCACAAGAGAACCAGCTCTGCAATGTAAGACTCAACTTACACAACTCAGCACCAATTGAGAAGAGGATTCAATCCTCAATAGATACCAATTTGTCAATAGGTACACAACCTGTCAGTAGTGAAACACGCATATGTACGTGCCCTACCAATAGTTCATCCTACGTATGTACACAATCTGGCTCACAATAGCATGTGTATACCTCCTAAAGAACTAGGGTTTTCACTCCTTGAAAAATCAGATCCTCTATAGCCTCTGTCACATCCACTTCTTCATTTCACTGTCCAATCTGTACCATAACCAATCACAACAAATCTATGTTGTTTAACATCTTACTCATGCTCTTCAACCATACAATATGAATGTTACTTAATCATGTATAAGTAACCAGTATACTATGGAAACCATATCAGTACTGAAACATAAAAGTGTTGCTCACTCAATCAAACAACCAACATAACCATATAACAACATCCATACCAAGAATGCCTTAAGCATTCACCATACCATAAGCAAAAGTATCCATCAAAACAATCATGTAACCATACCAGAACTTATGTGGCATATCTGAGCCCATAGAATGCAGATCTGGAACTTTCTTCAGACTTCAGGAACCTGGAACCAACTCACACTCAAGTCTTCATGACTCTCTCCAACAGTATGTGATCTGACCTCCTTCAGCCCACGTGTGTACGCTCTCTAGCTCACTACAGCCCGCGTATATACGCGCTCTGACCCACTGTTTCTCACATACTCCTTCATAAACTAGGGTTTCTGAACTTCTGAAACTTTCGTCGTCAAGATATCAGAGTTACAGAAACTTTGATGCGTCCATGAGATCCTGCATTGAATAGTTCACCCAGAATATATCTTCAATGTGCTCAAGAAATATGTATTTACAAGAGACCCTTTCTCTCTTATTTATACTCTCCAAGTAGCTTCCTTAGAAGCATCCACTTATCCACTTTGTCCACATATCCACTTTTTCCACTTAGTCACTTTCCTTATTTTAGGGTTAACCCGCTTATGACCACTTTCCATAATTAGAAAGTTCTCCATTAACTTTATTATTTAAATAATCCTCTTTGACTTTATCACTTCACTTTATTATTTAAATAATTTCTTCTTTGTAATCACTTTGACTTCTTTGAACTTTTGGGGCTTCTAGCCAACACATGAGGGTCCTCCATCTTCGTAAGGCCATAACACTCAAACTGTGAAGAGTTATGTGACATTCCTCATACCACTGGAAATGGCATGACAAGCACTATCCATCTAGGATAGTTTCACTGACAAATTCATTGATCTTCATCTCATTATTCCATAATTAAGCATGGGTTCTCTAACCATAATTCTAGGATAGCTCAACCACAAAGTGTCTTCCTGTGTGGGATTTCACCATAAGGGGACCACTTTGGAGTTCATCCATTCATTCTTCCTATCAACCATGACAAGACAATAATGATTCATCTTTACATTAATCCTACTGGAATAACCCATGACAACACATCACTATGACATTGTCCCTTTGTCATTGATTCCATGCATGACCACATGATCCAACGATCAATACATTAATGCATCAATCTATCTATGCATCATATATCAATGACAACACATCGATCCATCTTCATCTATGCATCAATCCATCTATGCATCATTTATCAATGAATTTATTTGACATCATTTCATTTACAACAATGACAATACATACTACATCGATATACTAGGACAATACATTGTTCCTTTGACATCAATGACAACATGATCCAACACATATCTGTAAGGAGAACGCCAGAAAACCAATACGCACCATTATTCTTCCCAAGGCCGAGAAAGACAAAGGCAACACCAGCCAAAGAAACCAACACAAACGCAAACAAAGTGAAGGTGGTGACCTCGAGGTAGGGTTAGAGTGATGTGCAATAATTGCATGTTGTTTTCCACATTAATTTCCATCAACTAGAACCAAGTACGAGCACACCCAATACTTCCAACACATAGCCCACTATGTTTTCCACATAACATTTCAATCCAAAAATTGAATTTTCCTTCCTACATTAAACTCATAAATCTTTAACGTATACTCAATACTTAGCACCAAAACATGTTATGTCCCACATTCCTTGCTAGTGAAGGATTTCCATCGCATAAAAGTTATCCACTGTCCACAATAATAACAAGTATACCGTAAGTGCAATACACCATAACTATACGTGGCTCGTGCTTGAGGTTTGAACAAAAAGTCAAAATATGTGTGTAGCAAGAATAAACCAAGATTCTTATTAAAACAAAATTTTCCCCTTTCCCTTCCTCTTTTAAATTAAATTGCTAGCACACCCATCATTCGTCCATTTCACATGGAAAACAGTTTTGAATTTCTGGGTTTATTCCCAAACTGTAGAATTAATTTTGCAAGGTAGTCATGAGCGCAAAGAAAATAAAATCGCCTTTCATCATTATTCACATAACGGGATCCCACCTATTTAGTATATTATTATATATATATAATTAATAAGGCATTGCAACCCATTTGAAGGCAGGGATTCCATGTTTCATTTTTGGGCGTCAACATCGTGCATGATGAAAATTTTCCACAAGTTAAAAAACATGTCAAATTTAACATAAATATGTCCAGATCTGTATTGACATTAAACATTAAAAATATGTAAACTAGACTTGAACATGTTGAAGTTAACAGTTGAATGCACCTGATAGTATTTATCCTTATAGATTACATTTGTGGTTATCATATAATAGATTCAGAATCCTCGAAAACATTGTTGGCTATCACAAATCAAGCGTGACTTGGTTTTTCTTGGTTTTTATGTAGGCTTCCCATTCATCGGTGATGTCTCAGTAAGAAGTCGTATACTAGATGGAACTTATTATAGTCCTAAAATGACATGAACAATAATTTTCCATAGGGACTAACTCTATTTTTTCAAGAAATATCAAAGGTAACTAGAGGACATTATAGTCAATTTCAATGATTTATTCATATAGTTCCCTATGTAGAGGTTTTTATTAAATTTATGCATTCCTATACATGTACGAGAAGAGACATTCAAACATACCAACCCATATTCCACCCTGCTTTTGTGTCAAGGAAGGGAATATTTGTTGAAAATAGCAACATCAGAAGGAATTCTCCAACGAGAGGCATTAAGTGACCACCTTGATGCTATCCAGGGAGACTTGGAGATTAAACAATCTTGTGAGTCATGGCAAGATTCAAGGCCAACGTACAAGCCTTGTGAACAAGGACAAAAGTCAGGACGAAAGAGATGCTCCCAGAGATAGTCTTGTGAAGTCATGGAAAGAGTCAATGAAAACGTACAAGCCTTGTAAGCCAAGAAAAAAGTCAGGAAATAAACCTTGTGAGCCATGTGCAACAGTCAAGGTCAAACTTGTGAGCTTAATGAAAAAATCCAAGGAAAATCTAGTAATAGACATGATGAATTATTATTCTATTATAAATAATTTATTTTATATGAATTTAAGTAAGATATTTATATTTAATGAGATTGAAAATGTCTAATTGGAAAATTCATTCTTTTTATAAGGAATATATATTCTCATAGAAAGAAGAACCAACCATAATTACACATTGAAAAAAATTCTCCTTTTTCCATTGACTTTGTATGGATTATGTCTACACATTCTTCTTTTTTTCCAAAATTGCAAACAAATTGTTATATAATAACCCCAACATTTTCCCCCTCCACTCACTTTACCATATAGACTTGCAATCCTCTCAATCTCTCAAAATTTAAATGATAATTATGCATTACTCAAACACCATATTATCATTTACATCTTATTTGCACACTTACCTCACTCGTTTACACAATAATCATATACAAACACCATATTATCATTTAGATATTATTTGCTCACTTACCTCACTCGTTTACACAATAATCATATACGTACATAACTCAAACAAGTATCAAGTCGTAATATCATTATTAAATGGAAATGATAATCACTATGTTCAAACATTTCAGATGTACATCTATAGAACTATAGATATGATATAGTCTCTCATTATCTAACCATATATTTCTTGACACTTAGAAATACAACGACATCAACTAATTTATTTTATTAATCACATATATACATGTAAATTTCAAAACTTGTGAATTCCCTTTGACACTTCTCCCTCTATGTAAGGAATATAGCCATGAACCTATTATTTGGTGTAGTATATATGTATCAATTATCTTTGTTTGTTTAGACAAAGTTAGATGCCTATTGCAATTTCTCCAACATAATCAAGAGTTTCCTATCTCCTTCCATGCTCTTCTATTTATTATCACCATTCGTCCTTCATCGTATTCATGTTTTTTCTTTCCTCGCTCCATCAAAGAAATTGTTGAATTGTTGTGCCCTTATTCATGTAGTCTATAAAGAGCCTCTAGCGTAGTTATCCACTCTTACTCAAAACCACGCAACAAAGTCACCTACTCAATATATTTCACTTCTCTTGACTCAATTATTCTCAACCACACACAAACCACCTCAATTTATAGTCTTCTTCTTCATGCATAATCTCTACACTTAGTTTGCAACACATTCTCTTGTATATTTTGATAAATTGTGAAGGACAGAGAAATGCAGAGAGAAAAGAATAGTATATTCAAATGTATGGAGAAGTACAGAACAGAACTGAAGAGATTCAGCAGTGCAATACAATGTAAGATGGTTGAGCTATATATGCTCAAGCAAGACGAAAATAGAAAGTACAACTGTCCAGTACAGCTGGCAGTGTACGGTTATACTGTTGAGGGTACAATATATTTAACATATTTCTTCATCTTCATTGGAAGATTTGTAATATGCTCCTTCCCGCTTGAATATAAGTTTTATTTGGGACCTTCAATAACTTTTCTTCATTATATCATGTTTTCAAATGCATCTTTGTTTCAACTGCTTTGACTCTCTTTTTCTCCTCCGATTATTGTTATCAACCCTGATACCACTTTATACAAAGAAGGAAAATCCCATTTACAAATAATAACTACATAGAAAAATCATTCTCCATTGTATTTAGACTTCTTATCAATTATACACCATGGCCACCCATTCTTCATTTTCTCAATGCTTATAAATATATGTCAATGTAATAGCCCAACAACATCCACATAGCTTCTTCTCATTCTACCATATAAACTTACAATCCTCCAAAACTCTCAATCTTTAAAAGCTATTTCATACATCAAGCAAACATGCTCAATATTATCACCAAGATCTTATTTGTACAATTACCTCGCTTCTTTATGCAATAATCATATAAATTCATAGCTCAAATGGATATATACTCACAATATCATCATTAAATGGAAATGATTCTTGATTTGTTCAAACATTTCACAAATAGATACACATAAGTGTTCACACAATACAACAATATTTAAACATATATTTATTGGCATTTAGAGATACAACAACATCCACTATTTTTTTTTAATGATGTAAATACATTTAGATTACAAAATTCATAAATTTCTATTTGCTACAATGCATAGACAGCTTTGTTGAGGATGATTTTTGTCAAGGAAAAGCATTTCCATGCTCCCTCTCCAGTCACACTACTTGTGCAAAGTTTTTATTTTTATCGTTAAATATTCACACATTGTTCTTGCTTATGCAAAGTCTCGCATGCTCCCGCTGAGTAGCCGCTACACATTCAAAGGATGATGTCTCATATTATTCGCTATTCAAAACATTTTGGAAATACGGATAAGTATTCACTAATGATTGGCAGTGACGGACATTGCATAAGTATGTATGTGTGGCAGGTGAAATTCCATTAGAAGCTTTCTCAATTGATATTATACTCAACAAAACTGACGAAACACCTAGCTTCTTTATGGACTAGATTATAAGGGAAATGTCTATGGAAACAAGGACTCTAATCCTGATGTGCGAGAATATAAGGTCAGATATTGGCAAAATCCAAACCAGGTGTATCAGAATGGGCTTCACAAGAATCCTCTGAAACTTGCTGATGCACAGAGTATGTGTTTGAAGGAATGCCCAATTCCTTCAGATGAGGCCCTCAATTGGGTCTGTGATTATCCAGAAGGGTTCATGAAGTTCTCTATGGATGATTGGTTAGACAAAAATTATGACTACTATGAGTTTCTGGGTGCCGAGCAAAGGAACTGTTCTCTTCAACTTCAGGGTCCATGCTATCCTGTCATCTTTCCCAACACAAATGTATTTTGGAGTTGTCAATTTATAGCATGCGCCTCAAATGCTTCATTGTGGTTTTGGAAACAAATGGGTGGTGTGGGTATTGATGAAGTTGACCAAATAGTAAAGTCCATTCATACAACCATCAAATCCAATTCGAAAATCTTCAAGAGATATGCAGCTGATGTTGGGAAAGCATGGCCTGTGTTGATTGTATGTGGGGG